>BQKN01059917.1:137647-157270 GCA_022839385.1 Asparagus kiusianus
TATATATATATATATACATATACATATATTGAATGACATGAATACTTTGGGCTACTTAGTCTAGCGGTAAAATTTAGGAGTTTAGAGAGTAGGTGTAAAACCCCGTACATTTTGATAATTTATAGGGGTGTCAATCAGCGCAGTGGAAGCGTGGAACAAGACAACGAGCAGCAGATTCGAAGAATCCAGTTTTCAGCTCGTGAGTCGACTCATAACTCATCATGAGTCGACTCATCAGGTTGAGTCGACCCATGACTGTCATGAGTTGACTCACGATATCGAGTCTTGTTGTCAAAAGTTTCTGCTGAGTTGACTCATCAATTTAAAAGTCGACCCATGAGTCATGAGTCGACTCATAACTGACCATGAGTCGACTCATCGAGGATTTTTTAGTTTTTGTAGTTCGGGTTTGTTTGGGTTGCGGGTCGGATTTTGACTATTCATATATAATCTCCTCCACCTGAAAACACCTCTTTTCATCAGTTCTCCCCAGAGAAACCCTAGCCTCCTTTCCCCCTCTAAACCTTAGTTCGTTTTTGGGCGTTTTTGAAAGATTTTCGGGGGATTTTAGCAGCTTCTTGTGGTTTGTAGCGAAGGGAATCATTCTTCAGCACACCTAAGGCGAGTAGCATCTCGCCCAATCCTTTCCCACGTTTTAAAGAATTTTTCTTAATGTTTTCATGAGGTTTATTGAGCCTAAGAAGTATTTTCAAGTATAAATCGATGCTCTTATTAGTGTAGATGTTAAAATCATGTGTTTAAGATTTCAAAATCCTCACCAACGAATGTTTTTGATGAAACCTAGATCTGGGAATTTATTTAAAGAATATAAATATGAGTTTTTATTTTGATTACATGCTCTCATACATGTTTAGGGATTTAATGTTAGATCTAACATGCAAGATTTCATTTTCCATGTTTTTATACGAATTTTACACTGTCTCATATGTTTAGAACTGATAATATATTGTTTAGGTTTGATGAATTCGGTTTTAGATGAATTTTTGCAAAAAAATAACACAGCATACACGAACACGGAAAACCCCTCTGTTCAGTCGACTGTGAGTCGATCGATGCCCCCAGTCGACTGTGAGTCGACTGATGGCCCCAGTCGACTATAAGTCGACTGACGAGTGAATTATTTTTATTTTTGTTTCTATTTCTGTTTATATCACCTGCTGTATATATATATAAATATATACTAATTATCATTTTGAGTACGATGAGCCACCTTGTTTATCGAGTATTAATTTTAGTATTGATGGTTTTATCTACACATGTAAGATGAGACATTTGTCACAAGCTTTGATCTGTACATCGAGACACGTGCAAGAATAGGATATGTTTTCTTTAACATTTGCATTCCATGTTTTATATACACAGTCCTCGTGTTGGATTATAATCCATTAAAGTCCTCGTGTTGGACTATAATCCATCAAGCCCTCGTGTTGGACTATAATCCATTACAGTCTTATGTTGGATAATTGCTAAACCTTGAGTATGTTTCTTAACTGAGTTTGGAACACGGCATATTATATGAGGCTAGGACATGATAGCTACCTAGGCTGGATATGTCTCTTATTGTAACTTTGACATGTTTACGTTTATCGGTAGAGATGTGTTTGTTTTCTTTTCTTTATTGTTTCCTGTATTAGACTTTGGGTTTGGTATTTAGGGATTTACAATTTGAGATACATGATATATACATGAGGGTTTCCTTGTTTGGATTATTTCGCTCGACCTACCTACGCTCGTGTTGTAATTTTCTAAGTACCGAAACCCATTATTGTTAGGATAAATGATCTTATATTATTATGTATTAACTGTATTTTCATATACAACGAGCCCTATCCCTTGGGGTTGGTTGTGATGTTTCTCGCTAGTGCTTTGACGCTCGTTGTCCCTCCCCTTTCAGGTAACGAGCTAGGAGCCCGGAGAGTCACAGGTTGAAGGCGATTCTTATTAGCGCCCGTTTATCCACTTATTAGATATATTTCTTTTTGTACTCCACTTGAAACATTTTTAGACTTGAGAGATTTATATTCTAGAGTTGTAAAAGTTGTGTGCCATATTTCATGTATCAGATGTTATGTACTTTGAGATATGTTGAGATCTTCAGACTGTTATTATTCATTTCAGATATTGACTATGTATTCTAGCTTATTTGGTTGATGAGATGTATTAATTTGAGTTCTATCATTTCATCATGTATTTATTGTAGAATCTTTTACTTGCTTTGTACCTACACCTGTTGTTGATTTCACTAGAGAGATAGTAATTGTGATGGTGAAACATGTTATTACACGATGTGGTGCATGGCAGGATTGACATTCCTGGTTTTACCTCGGACTGCAGCCTTGTGTGAATCCAGGGGTGTCACAGTTAGTATCAGAGCTCTAGTTCCAGTATCTTTAGGATCATCCTGTGTCGAGTCGTGGAGTTAGGTTAGAGTTTCTTAGGATTCATGTATAGAGTCCGCTAAGGATTTCCCAGTATGAGTGAGGACGGTATATGCGTATATCTCAAAATTTTGAGAAATTTTTTTTTATGACAACTATTTTTGCTTAAAGTATATGCGTGAATACTATATGATGTGAAAATCGTATTGTGATATATTACGTATGTATATATGTCTACTTTGACTCATGAACTTTTATTTTCTTATGACCAGAGGGAAATGGCAGGACGTGGCAGACCTCACACTCAAAGAGCCGCTCAGGGAGAGCCGCTCAGGGAGAGCCGCAGCAAGCTCCACCCGAGCAGGAGCAGGCACCACCTGGGCTGCAGCAGGCTCCCCAGTACCTTATTGATCTTATGGCTCCTATCGTAGCTAGGATGGTAGCGATTGAGGAGCTTGTGGCGAGTCATGTCGCGCCATCGACATCACCACCACTACCTCCTGTAGTTCCACCATAGGGGATACCAACCGTCCCAATCAGAGAGAGACCCAGAGGTAGCACCTGTAGCTATTCCACCAGCGGTACCGGATAGAGCCATAGAGCAGGAGGCTTGGCTCCGCTTGGTAAAGAGGTACTAGAAGATGAGAGCACCAGAGTCCTAGGGCTCTTCAGACCCACTCGTAGCCCACAAGTGGAAGGAGGATGTGAGTAATGTCCTAGACATACTCAATGTAGACACAGTTCAGAAGCAAAGGCTGGCATCATATAGTCTGAAAGGGGATGCTGGGAGATGGTACCGATTTCAGTTTCCATCAGAGCAGCAGATGATCCTCACTTGGGAGGATTTTGTTTACTTCTTTGATGCTCAGTATGTTTCTTCCACAGCACGGACTAGAAAGGAATTTGAGTTGTCCCATTTGACTCAGGGGGACATGTCAGTTGCAGAGTTTGAGAGCAAGTACATGGAGTTACTGCATTTCACGGGGATGTGGCAGACAGGAGAGCGTCAGGCTCAGATGTTCCTAGTAGGGCTTCGCCCTAATCTTCGTCGATACCTCGTCTCGAGGAAGTTCTATTCAGTCCGGGAGGTAGCTGAGGCCACCACCTCACAGGAGAATGATACGGCTATGTTTCAGAAGGACAAGGAGGAGAAGACTAAGACGGGACAGATTGGAGACAAGGGGAAGAACAAGAGGCCCTTGTCAGGACATTAGCAGCAGCAGGGCCCTCATAAGAGGGGACCCCAATAGGATCAGAGAGCACATCAGCAGGGCAAGTTTCAGGGGGTATGCTTTAACTATCGCAAGGTGGGACATGCATTAGAGTGTCGTAGTACACTAGTAGGAGCTCAGCAGGGTAGGGGTCCGAACCAGCAACAGCCACGATAGCAGGGTCGAGGTCAAGGTCAACAGGTCAGGCTTGAGGCACCGCCAGCAGCACAGAAGCCAGAGGGGCAGGTTCGAGCAGTCCAGGAGGCCCCCTAGGGGTAGATTGTCCCATATTTTCTAGCATCAGTGGTAGAGCATTCTTCAGCACCAGGCAGTGTATATGCAGTGGTTCCTCGTGATCATGGTGCCAGCGGTGCATTTGTGGAGGGTACGTTCCTCGTGAATTCATTTCCCGTCCGTATTCTTTTCGATTCAGGAGCTTCACATTCTTTCATTTCGTATGCTCTCATGGTTAGACTCTAGCTCGTAGCTCATTCGTTAGACACCCCTTTATTAGTTTCTACCCCTTTAGGAGAGGAATCGCTTCTGGAGAGCGTTTGTAGGAGGTGTATTACCAGTTTAGACGAGTCTGAGTTCATAGTCGATCTGATAGTTTTGCATATGTCTGAGTTTGATGTCATCCTTGGTATGGATTGGTTGTCATCCTACCATAGTAGTATCAACTGTTTTGCAAAGACAGTCAGATTACGAGCGTCCGATGGGTCCGAGATGATTGTTACCACTTCTCAGGGCAATTACTTTGCGGAGTCGTTTCTGGCATTCATCGATGAGGTGATGCGATGGGATCAGAGTTCTGATTTGTTAGAGACTAGAGTTATCTCGGATTATCAGGATGTCTTTCAGGACATACCTGGGTTACCTCCTGTGAGAGAGGTTGAGTTTTGTATTGAGTTACAGCCGGGCACAACCTCGATATCCCACGCACCCTATCGCATGGCACCAGCTGAGATGAGGGAGGTTCAGACCTAGTTGGACGAGTTGTTAGCTTAGGGTTTTATTCGTCGGAATCTTTCTCCGTGAGACGTGCCAGTCCTGTTCGTGAAGAAGAAGGACGACAGTATGAGATTGTGTATAGATTATCGGGAGTTGAACAAGGTCACTATCCGGAATAGGTATCCACTACCTAGAATTGATGACTTGTTCAACCAGTTGTAGGGAGCGTAGTTCTTTTTGAAGATTGATCTTTGTTCTGGTTATCATCAGTTGCGGGTTCGGGAGATGGATACCCCCAAGACCGCTTTCCTCACGCGATATGGATCTTTTGAGTTCTTGGTCATGCCATTCGGACTGACCAATGCACCCACGATATTCATGGACTTGATGAACCAGGTTTTTCGTCCCTTCTTAGATTAGTTCGTGATTGTTTTCATCGACGACATCCTCATTTATTCGAGATCAGAGGCAGATCATGAGCAGCATCTCCGATTAGCTATACAGACCCTACGGGAGCACCGTTATACGCCAAGTTCAGCAAGTGCGAGTTTTAACTTTCAGAGGTCAGATTTCTCGGCCACATCATCAGCAAAGAGGGCATATCAGTAGACCCAGCTAAGGTTACATCAGTGCTTGATTAGGAACCGCCGAAGACGGTAACGAAGGTTCGTAGCTTTTTGGGTTTAGCAAGTTATTACAGGAAGTTCATCCAAGACTTCTCAAAGATTTCGACGCCACTTACACGCCTTACGAAGAAGGGTGTACAGTTTATTTGGAGCACAGAGTGCCAGGAGGCCTTTGATACATTGAAGGCTAAGTTGACTACAGCACCAGTTTAGACTATTCCGAGCAGCAACAGGACATTCGTCGTCTGCACAGATGCATCTTTGGAAGGATGTGGAGGCATCCGTATGTAGACTCAGAGAGTAGTAGCTTATATCTCACGGCAGTTGAGAGTGCATGAGTAGAACTATCCTACTCATGACTTGGAGTTAGCAGCAGTGGTATTTGCACTGAAGTCATGGAGACACTATTTGTATGGAGTGCAGTTTGAGTTGTTCACAGACCATCAGAGTCTAAAATATCTTTTCTTTCAGAAAGAACTCAACTAGAGACAACGGAGATGGATTGAGTTTATTAAAGACTATGAGTTTACGATTCAGTATCATCCCGGGAAGGCGAACGTCATAGCAGATGCTTTGAGTAGGAGGCGTCGACATCGGGTTGCGGCTTTGACGTGTTCATTGTATAGAGATCTTCTTACCCTTAGCCAGTTTGATTTTAGACCTGAGGATGGTGATACCAGTGCATTTTGGGGAGCTGTGTCAGTGTAGCCATCTTGGAGTGACAGAGTTGTCAGAGCTCAGTTGGAAGACTCTTGGATCCAAATCCGTAAGGAGGAGATTTTCAAAGAGCCTAAGGCTGATTGGACCATTAGAGCAGATGGAGGTCTACGGATGAAGGGTAGATTGGTTATGCCAGCTAGTGCAGAGCTGAAGAGGGAGTTATTTGATGAGGCGCATCATACTCGGTACACAATACATCCAGGAACTACCAAGATGTACAAGGACCTGAAGAGACACTTCTGGTGGAGTGGCATGCGAAGAGAGATTTTAGAGTATGTGGCTAAGTATTTTACTTGTCAGCAGGTGAAGGTAAAGCATCAGAGACCGGCAGGGACACTTCAGCCTTTGCCTATTCCAGAGTGAAAGTGGGCGGACATTTCTATAGACTTTATTGTAGGGCTGCCAAAGTCAAAGAAGGGGAATGATTCGGTTTGGGTGATAGTGGACCGGTTGACGAAGTCAGCACATTTTATTCCAGTGAGGACTAGTTATACAGCCGAGGCGTATGCGAGGATCTTCATTCGAGAGATAGTTCGACTTCACTGGGTTCCGTACACGATCGTGTCGGATCGAGGATCAGTATTCACTTCACATTTTTAGAGGAACTTCCAGGACTCGTTTGGCAGCAGACTATCTTATAGCAGTGTATTCTACCCCAGACGGATGATCAGATGGAGAGGGTGAACCAGGTGTTAGAGGACATGTTCCGGGCTTGTGTCATTGACTTTCAGGGCAGCTGGGAGGAGCATATTCCACTGATAGAGTTTGCTTATAACAATAGCTATTAAGCGACGATCGGTATGGCCCTATATGAGGCATTGTACGGGAGACCTTGTAGATCACCGATATGTTAGGCAGGGTCGGAGGATAGCTTGATGCTTGGACCGGAGCTTGTGAGGCAGACTACCGAGAAGGTAGCATTGATCAGGGAGCGGATTCTAACAGCTCAGAGTCGGCAGAAGAGTTATGCAGATAAGAGGCGAAGACCCCGAGAGTTTCAGATTGGGGATTTGATTATGATGAAGGTATCGCCTATGAAAGGCATGCAGCGATTCGGGAGGCGAGGGAAGCTTACACCAAGATATATTGGACCTTTTTGGATTTTAGAGTGCATTAGAGCTGTGTCATACAGACTAGATCTTCCAGCTTCTATGTCTAGTATACACAACGTATTCCATGTTTCTATGCTCAAGAAGCACTTGCATGATGAGGAGCAGTAGTGAGTGTTGGATGCACCGAAGATTGAGTTTCGAGATGATTTAACTACTATTGAGATCCCAGTGTCTATACTTGCTAGAGAAGACAAGAGACTCAGGAACAATGTGATTCCATTGGTAAAAGTTCAATGGAACCGAAGTGGAGTTGAGGAAGCTTCTTGGGAGCGCGAGGAGGACATGCGACACGACTACCCACACTTGTTTAAGCAGGTAAATTAATTAAATTATTTATGATGTGAGTTCTTACTTGTGTTTTTATATATATCTTGATATTTATATTTAAAACTAGAATGAAGGTATTTTCACTAGATTCTTAATCTTTCGGAACACACGGTATATATATGGGGGGTTCCTTGTTTGGATTTTTCGCCCGACGTACTAGTTCCGTTAGATTAGGGGTTGAGTAAGAATATTATCATTTTAGATCGTTAAGTATGAATATCACTATATGCTTATCTAGAGTTAATATTACGAGATGTGTATGTGTACGGGTTGGATTAGACCCTCGTCATGTTTTTTAAGTATCATTACGTGCTAGATATGATTTTTGAATTTCGAGGACAAAATTCTTTTAAAGGGGGAAGAATATAAAACCCCATACATTTTAATAATTTATGGAGGTGTCAATCAGCACAATGGAAGCGTGGAATAAGACGACAAGCAGCAGATTCGAAGAATCCAGTTTTCAGCTCGTGAGTCGACTCATAACTCATCATGAGCCGACTCATCAAATTGAGTCGACCCATGACTGTCATGAGTCGACTCATGATATCGAGTCCCGTTGTCAAAAGTTTCTACTGAGTTGACTCAACAGTTTATGAGTCGACCCATGAGTCATGAGTCGACTCATAACTGACCATGAGTCGACTCATCGAGGGTTTTCTGGTTTTTGCAGTTCGGGTTTGTTTGGGTTGCGGGTCGGGTTTTAACTGTTCATATATAATCTCCTCCACCCGAAAACACCTCTTTTCATCGGCTCTCCCCAGAGAAACCCTAGCCTCCTTTCCCCTCTAAACCCTAGTTCGTTTTTGGGTGTTTTTAGGAGATTTTCGGGGGATTTCAGCAGATTCTTGTGGTTTTTAGCAAAGAGAATCATTCTTCAGCACACCTAAGGCAAGTAGCATCTCGCCCAATCTTTTCCCACGTTTTTAAGAGCTTTTCTTAATGTTTTCATGAGGTTTATTGAGCCTAAGAAGTATTTTCAAGTATAAATCGATGCTCTTATTAGTGTAGATGTTAAAATCATGTGTTTAAGATTTCAAAATTCTCACCAACGAATGTTTTTGATGAAACCCAGATCTGGGAATTTATTTAAAGAATATAAATATGAGTTTTTATTTCTATTACATGCTCTCATACATGTATAGGGATTTAATGTTAGATCTAACATGCAAGATTTCATTTTCCATGTTTTATACGAATTTTACACTGTCTCATATGTTTAGAACTGATAATATATTGTTTGGGTTTGATGAATTCGATTTTAGATGAATTTTTGCAAAAAAAATAACACAGCATGCACGAATAGGGAAAACCCCTCTGTTCAGTCGACTGTGAGTCGACCGATGGCCCCAATGGACTATGAGTCGACTGATGGCCCCAGTCGACTATAAGTCGACTAATGAGTGATTTATTTTTATTTCTGTTTCTGTTTCTGTTTAAATCACCTGCTGTATATATATAGTGTATATATATATATATATTCGAGTGTACTGTTTATCATTTTGAGTACAAGGAGTCGCCTCGTTTATCGAGTATTAATTTTAGTATTGATGGTTTCATCTACACATGTAAGATGAGACATTTGTCACAAGCTTCGATCTGTACATCGAGACATGTGCAAGAATAGGATATGTTTTCTTTAACATTTGCATTCCATGTTTTATATACACAGTCCTCGTGTTGGACTATAATCCATCAAAGTCATCGTGTTGGACTATAATCTATTAAAGTCCTCGTGTTGGACTATAATCCATCAAGTCCTCGTGTTGGACTATAATCCATTATAGTCTTATGTTAGATAATTGCTAAACCTTGAGTATGTTTCTTAACCGAGTTTGGAACACGACATATTATATCAGGATAGGACATGATAGCTACCTAGCCTGGATATGTTTCTTATTGTAACTTTGACATGTTTACGTTTATTGGTAGATATGTGTTTGTTTTCTTTTCTTTATTGTTTCCTGTATTAGACTTCGGGTTTGGTATTTAGGGATTTATAATTTGAGATACAAGGTATATACATAAGGGTTTCCTTGTTTGGATTATTTCGCTCGACGTACCTATGCTCGTGTTGTTATTTCCTAAGTACCGAAACCCATTATTGTTAGGATAAATGATCTTATATTATTATGTATTAACTGTATTTTTATATACAACGAGCCCTATCCATTGAGGTTGGTTGTGATGTTGTTCGCTAGCTCTTTGACGCTCGTTGTCCCTCCCCCTTTCAGGTAACGAGCCAGGAGCCCGGAGAGTCGCAGGTTGAGGGCGATTCTTATTAGCGCCCGTTTATCCACTTATTAGATGTATTTCATTTTGTACTCCACTTGAGATATTTTTAGACTTGAGAGATTTATATTCTAGAGTTATAAAGGTTGTGTGCCTTATTTCATGTATCAGATGTTATGTACTTTGAGACATGTTGAGATCTCCAGACTGTTATTATTCATTTCAAACATTGACTATATTTTCCAGCTTATTTGGTTGATGAGATGTATTAATTTGAGTTCCATCATTTCATCATGTATTTATTGTAGAATCTTTTACTTGCTTTGTACCTACACCTGTTGTTAATTTCACTAGAGAGATAGTAATTGTGATTGTGAAACATGTTATTGCACGGTGTGGTGCATGGCAGGTTTGACATTCCTAGTTTCAACTCGGACTGCAGCCTTGTGTGAACCCAAGGGCGTCACAGTAGGTTAGTGGTTCAAATCCTAACCACAATATATATATTTAAGAGGTCTTTGATTTAGGAGTTCTGCCCGGCCCGGACCTAGTTTTCCGGAAACCAGACCCGGATGGACAGCCCTATCTACATGCATACATACATAAACTATATTTTTCTTTAAAATTTTCACATAACATTCAATCTTATATTTAATATAGTTAGATACATAATTTTAAACTATAGTATAAAAAAGTTTATACTAAAGTTTAGGTATTAATAATTAATGAACTTTATATCTATATTATATTATACATTATACTATAATTATAATTATAATCAAACAACTATGTACACTTAAAATTAATGTATGATATAAATATTTACCATAGTTTGATATCTCTATATTATACTAAACTTTATAGCTATAGTGTATTATTACATAAAAGAAGAATGTATACTAAAATATATTTTAATATATCTATATGTAACTATACTATAATATATTTAATAAATTATACTATAACTTTGAATGGTATGTTTGTTATAACTCAAAGCATATTGTTATGGACGTATATTAGCATGCAAAGCCCACTACAGGCTTTAATGTTTGCACGGCTTTAATGTCTAATAACACATACTAAATGCAATAGAAGTTATATTTTGTTATTAGTCTTTATGCGTCATCCAGTTATTTTGGAATGGTATCCTAGAGTTATTTTTTTATGGTTCAAAAATTAGTAATGAATTCTGATAGTCTTCATTTGTAGCTATAAATATTCTAAGCATACGATGAAAAGAAGTAGATATTATATAATCTTTAGAGAAAATTGTTATTTCACTTGTTTCTAATTCTTTTTCCCCTTTTAGGAACTGCAAATGATGAGGAATTTTGATATAGTACATAACAGGTTTATATAATTTTACCTTCTCTTGATCCCTCATGATAAATATTTGTTGGCTTTATTTTGTCTCTTAATTTAATCTCATGTGATTTTTGGGTGCTTTAGGAAAATTTTTAGGATCTGTAAGTGAGGAGAGATTACATGGTTTTATGTGTGTTGTATCTGAATAATTTTATCTTCTTTAACTTCATCACATGAATTAAATTACATGCTCATTCTTGAGAAATTTTTTATAGTCTGAACCGGAGATGAACACTTTGAGAAGTAATGCTACTTGAAGATTAAAACTAAGGTTTGTGAGAAGTTCTCATACTTAACCCCTTAAACTTCCAATTAATTTTTTATCAAAAAAAATTCCAACTAATGAATCTTATAATTGACCTTCTCACAAATAAATTCACGATTAGGTTTCTTAACTCTCCTCGGCTCCAAATTAATGAATAATTTAATTGATAAGTTGGTGTAGAAAGTGAAAGAATGTAGGACATGAGCTATCAATTTTAGTTTTAACCTCTGATCTCTTTAAAAAAATACGTGAGATTGCAAATCATAGCATTGATCAGAGTTTCGCATGTAAGATCGATGATGGTGTTTAGGCACTAATCTATGCAAGGGCAAAAAAGTTGCTTACTGGAATCTTTCATCAGATATAAAAAACAACAAAATAAAAAAACAAAAAAACGTAACTATATGGTAGATAAAATATAAGTTTAATTGGAGTCTCTTTATCATTTTCAATTCATGGAAATAGTCAAAAACATAATCAAGTTTGTACACAGAAATCAGAAACTCAAAAGTCTCAAATCTTCGTTTTTCTCCCTCTCCTTCAGTTACTATTTAGATTCTTTAATTTACCCCCCTCTCTCTACCTTCATCAATGGGCAATCAATTTACAATGGTGGTTATTATTGTCCTTATCATCTTAGATACAATTCCAAATTAAGTTTTTAGAAAAATACTACACCTTCTCTGCCACCATCACTTCGAATATCAAATTTTAATATATTAGGAAGAAAAGAAATTCAGGAAGGTGATTATCAAAGAAAAAAAATTGATATGATTTCTGCAAAATTTTAACTTTGATTTTGATTTTAAAATTTCTTTGTCTATACCTCCCTTTCTTGATTCTTACCTTTCTTTGATGTTGTTCCCTATTATCATCCATTTTTTTCTTGCTAGAAATTGTTGAACCCATGCATACAAGTGGTTTTTTGATATGCTCATGTATATTAGTAATATATCATTTGTATCCTTGGTTATAACTTCAAACGCTAGAGTTTTAATGAAATGTCACAGGTATTATAGTAAATACTATTCCTTTGAGAATAAAGAGAAGAGCAAGTTGTTTTTGTGGAAGAAGAAGAAGAATAGGAAGAGGGATCTTGGGCAAGCAAGCAAGGGGAAGAACTATGTGGAGGAGGAGAAGAGGCTTTTGAGGGATAGTGGAGTGTATTCTTGTTTTGATGTTTAATATATATGATTAATGCTAGGATGTAAGTTGAAAATAGTAAAGTTTGTGAGTAATATTATAGTGGCCTAATGTTATTTTAGTAAATTTAGTCAGGTTGGAAAGACTGATATATTTGAGAAAGTAGTAAAGAAAAGACTTTCCTAAAAGATGTAGATCACACATAAATTAGGATGTTTCTTCTTAAAGTCTTATTACATCCGTAAATTAGTTGAAGACTTGCTGGAGTGACACAAGCCTATCATATATGATGAAGTTGTACTGACGTTATGTGGAAATGGAAAATTGGTATTTATTCACTTTGGTACCTTAAAGTTTACCCCTTTTATCAATTTGGTACACCCAATGTACTTTTAACACTTTAATACCTCAAATTTAGTTGCCTATTTCACTTTGATGCCATTTGTTGGAACATGTTTGTTTTGTTGAGTGTATCATGTACAACTCCTTATATTACTTTATTTCAAACATAACTCAGGACAAAAAAATGTTAGGGGGGGTGATTAGGGTCTTATGCTAATCTAATCCGATTTTATGCCAATTAAAACTTACTAAAGAATTATTCTTGCAAGAAAGATATACAAGTGTTATAAGCAAGAATAAGTAATATGAATAAAGAGATATATCCTAGCAAAGAGGTAATATATGCAAGGATATATAAACAACACAAGGGTAAACAAAACAAGAGTGATAGTGTACAAATAAACAATGCAAATACACAATATGATCACAGAGTTCGGACCTTCCGTCCTACGTCTCCGCTCTCCACTCCCGGGGAGAAATCCACTATCACAACCGTATTTTCTATACTCACCCGAATAACGTTTACACCTCACAATATCGGTTTTCAACGCTCACCGATCAACGTTCACACCTCACTCACAATGTCGGTTTTCAACGCTCACCGATCAACGTTCACTCCTCACACTCGGTTTTCTAGCTCACCGAAAACTTTACAACACTAACAAATAACAACAAATGATTTGTTCTTTAATACAAGGCAAGAACTCAATTAAGCACAACTCAATGTACAATCTCTCAATCTCAATATACTATGTATGTAAATACTAAAAGCTCAATGTGTGTGTGTGTAACAATGAGATAATATAAGCAAATCTAAACTCAATATAAAAACAAGCTTTAAAGAATGATAATCAGATAACTAAGCAAATGTAAAGCTAGATAAGAGTTTAGAAAACTTCTCAATAGATCAAGAGGTGGAGGGAGAATAGTTGGAAGCTCAAACTTCAATAGATGATCTCCTCAAGCTCTTGTGGAATTGATTCACAAAACCGAAATACTCAAATGCTTAAAAGCTTATAAACACACTTTAAACAAACTTAAACCCTTGATTTAAACTTTGTTAAACCTCTTTTAAAACATTCTCTTTGTTACTCTTAAAGGATGAGAACAAGGGGGTATTTATAGCCTCCCAAAACCTCAGCCAAAAAACCAATCAAAATGACCAAAAAGCCCACAAAAATAGTTGCATAAAAATAGCCGTTGGTGGTGAAAAGACAGTGTGGCGGTCAACCGTGGAAATCTCACGGTCGATAGTGAGCAACAAAAAGGCAGAATTGGGCTCTGGAAAAACCGACAGTCGACCGTGACGGTCGACCACAAAAGTCTCTGCATTGAATACGGTCGACCGCGAGCCACAAAAGATCTTATTGAGTTTCTAAACTCAAGGCGGTCGATCGTGGCAGTCGACCGCAAACTAACATACAGCTAAAATGCAGATTTCTGAATTTAAAATCTTATTTAAAAATATCAAATAAATTTAAAAAAATATAAAACTTTGGAAAACGATTGTATACATGATAAT
The DNA here is from genome assembly GCA_022839385.1 of Asparagus kiusianus. Lineage (NCBI taxonomy): Eukaryota > Viridiplantae > Streptophyta > Magnoliopsida > Asparagales > Asparagaceae > Asparagus > Asparagus kiusianus. The sequence continues at coordinate 151,863 of BQKN01059917.1, forward strand.
ACACATACTACAAAAACTAGTTTTTAGAAAAAACCTTCCAAATAAAAAATATCATCATTTTGCAAAATAGTCCAAAACATAAAAATGTGAACATATGAGTTTTGATATTTTAGCTTAACCATGTTTTGAAATAATACAAAATGATTTTGTAGACTTAATAAAAAATGTATATAATGATTGTTAAGTCTATAAACTGAGAATACAATATTTTCACAAATACAATAGAAAATAAAACATATGAGTATGTATATGAAAATATATTTGTTTCATAACTAAGTAGTTAAACCAAATCACAATAATAAATATGAAATATGTAATTTCATATTTATAAACATAAAAACCAAAACTTGTGTTGTATACATATATATATTACTACATATATATACAAGGAAACCAATAAAATGTGTGTGTATATGATATTGAGCTTAACGTACTTAACACACATAATATAACACCTAAACTAAATTACCCAAGCTTGATCTTGATCTTCATTGTAGCTCAACTTGGTAAACTTGGATGAAGCTTGTAATTGAATCTTTAACTTGAATTGTATAGGCTTCAACCACTATTCCACCAACCTCCATTGGATATGTTCGTTGAAGCGCAATTCCATCCATCCTCCAACGCGTTGTTTGTCTACAATAAATAAAAAACCACAAACACTAGACAAATAACATTAGTAGTAAATTATTTGTTAAACATCATCAAAACAAAGAGGCCAACAAAAAATTCAACATAATGTAATAAAAAGTACACAATTTTAAAAAAATAAAAATCTAAAAAGCAACAACCAACTTAGCATTTGTAATTTTGGCCTAGTGCTCTCAATTGAGGAGGATAGTTGATAATATTTGATTATTTTATAATGTTTTTAGAATTGACTTAACTTTTTTTTGGCTTTAGCATTTCTAAATTTGGCCTAGAGCTCTCAATTAAGGAAGATAGTTGATAATATTATTGTTGTTGGTCTGCTGAGGATTGTTATGCTTTCAAGTTAAGATAGTTGTTAATACACATTCATTATTTGTCTCATCCAAATGTCTGAATATCATCATTCTATATCATTACATGATTTGATTCTGGTTATAGCCTAAATAATACTTGTTTTCCATATTTATTTAGTAACGTAATGTATATCATTGACTAATAAATAATATATTATTCTATCTTGTTTATCATAGTTTGTTTTCTATTGTTGAGGATGCACCCACTGTATTATCGCCCAGTTGATCCCTAAATGTAATTTCATTGTTCAAACATTATGAATTTTTAGATTCCGTCCATATGTTTGCTCCATCGTTTACATTCAAATAATTATTACAACAACATTTCCTAAATAAAATTATCAACTTAAAATAAATCTAAAAATTTTACCATGTGCATTGCTTGTGTAATCCTTCCAGATAGTATGCTATGGTCTACATGAAAGTTGTGAATTCATTTACTGCTCTGACCACTTCTAATAATCCCTAATGGATTTTATTCATTGGACTTTAGAATATATGATTTGGTTATTTTGCCTTTGTAATGTTTCCTAGAAATAAGCTAAATTTCTGTCACACGCCACCGTCAACCTAACTTCTTTGATGAAAACATTTAGCATTTATCAAGTCATACTTTCATGTGGATGTTTAAGGTACTGAATTTATTTTGTAACTATAAAATTATGGTGTTTTTCTTGCTTAACCTTAAGGACTTGGGTAGTCAATGAAACCAAGGTACATAGCCTGATCAAATAAGCAGTTGAAGTCTTAAAGGGTTTATGTCTCTTTATTAGTGAAATGTTTTGTCTCGGTTTTTATTTGAGCTAAAAATAGAGCAACCTAATCTTTTTAATCATAAATTTCTACATTTCCATTTCTACATTTTTCATCTTAATGAGGATGATTACACAAGGAAGAGAGCTTTACAAAGATGTGTCCTAGGGAGAATAATTCTATCACGTCTTAACTTTTCAGAGAGATATTTACTAATCTTGTTAGTACAATTGATTGCATACATTTTTTAGAGATAAAATAGATAGACATATCTTAACTTTTTAGATAGATTTTTGCTCATCTTGCTGGTATAATTGATTGTGTATATTTTTTAGGGATGAACTATACAAATATCTAAGGATATATTCATATTTGTATTTGATAGGATTACTATGGATATTAAATATAGATATACTTTTTATAGTTTCGGTAGGACAAAGATACAAAGACAAACGTAAGTTCAATATCTAGATCCAAATTCTCATATTTGGATATACATATATAGGTAATATAAGTGCAATTATTTGGGCATTAGATTGGTGGATCTACAATCAATTTTGGAGATCTAAAGTTATACTTACATATATCAAACACATTGAACTCTGATTCATGAAATTTTCTCTTATTTAAGTAGCTCTTGTATAACATGGTTCATATATTCTCCAATATTATCAATAGAACTTAGTTTTTCATCCTCATACCCGATTTTAGCATATATTGACTATGAACTTACACAAATATTCTTATATTAAAGGATGGGATTGGAGAACCAATACTATAAATTATTCATAATTCCACAAAAACTTATTAAATATTCCAAGTAAAGAATACACTCTTGAACAAATCAAGTTGTCTCATCTTTCCTTCAAAACCTCCAACATAAGCTCATTCCACACATCAATAGGCCCAGCGTGCACCCATGCAAACAATCATTGATACCCTAAATTTTTAAAAATTTACATGTAAATATGCATAATAAACAATTAAGATTGAATATTATGTGTTTAGTGGGTTAGCAGCCTCAAAATAGCCAATTTTAACTTCTACATGCTATAGGTAAAGTTGTAGAGGACTACTGTTTGATATGCTATGATAGTTCTATATCACAGATTTGGAACACTGATATTGTTTTATTTTTTTTCTTCATCATGTAAATACTTAAATAATTATAAAATGATAGCCCCTAAAAATGTCAAAGTTTAGCTAGATGTATAATTTTCCCCTTCTTTTGTTGTAAGTAAAGGATTCAATCCCCATAATTTTAACAACATACTATAATTATTTGACATGTAATACGTCAAATTGTTATACCTGCAGAATATTAGTATCACATGATTAGCAGATACCAAATGAAAGATGGTCATAATACTACAACTAGCATACCATATTAGTCGAGAATAGCTACGTATGATAATGATTCAATAAGCATACTCTTCTTGTTAAACTTCATGTATGTGTCTATAGAATAATCTTAATAGCACTTTTCTAAAGTTCTATGAATCCTATTCAGATCTTCTAAAACATCATAAACCTCAAGCATGCAAAAAATATATGATAAAATACAACTATTACCTAATGAAAGTAGTGGGGAGACTAAATTCCCAACACACCGCATTACACCACTGTTTAAGCTTTAAAATTAGAAATAAAGGAGATAAGAACAATTAAAAAGACTAATGTTATTAACTGGTACAACACATATTTGAGATCATTATCTCTAAACTTTCACCAATTGTTGTTCATGTATGGGTCTGCAATACCAGCAAGCATGAAGGAGCCATAAAAAGTGATGAATTTGGAAAAATAATTGGAGATGTTGATTCCTTTAAAAGAGGTTCTCAATTTTATTTTAGCCTCTGTTGAAATGCACCATGGACTGTTAATCGCTTGAAGGCCTTTAAATTCTTGAGAATTTATCATGTATTTATTCATAATTCAGAACTTTAAGGTTGTTTGTGGAAAAGTTTTTTCTCAATGAAATTATTTTGATATGCTAAAATTTTCTATTAATATCTTAAAATTTATTTAACTCAGGTGTTCCTATTAGATCTCTTTTGAAATCCTTTTGCTGGTATTTTACATCCAAAAAGAAAGGGTAACGAATCCTTGTAGAAAGGGAAGCTTGTACACACAGGTTCATATAAATAAAAAGTGACATTTGTTAAGAAGCACATTCTCTCAATTAATGTGCTTGTTTTCTTAAACAAATGAATTTAATAATGTAAAAAGGTTTTATGATGTAGTTAAGTAGTTGGATTGACTTACAACTTGGTTTAAAAAATTCTTCCCATTTCCCCCTTCTGACATCATTTATTTGCAGTATATATTTTTCAGACGTTCCTTTATGTTGGAGATACTTATTCTTATAATGCTTGTGTAGAAGGAGAAAGGGAGATCGAAGTCGTCACATAAACTTCAGCATTTTCAGGAGAGTGATTACATGGATCCTGATCAATGTCTTTGTCTTGATGCCCTATTTAATATTGTTGCAACAAATGTAAGTAGTGTCCCCTATATTAACTTATCTTTCTGTTTACGCTGCAATATGGCATTTGGCTGACAAATTTTATTATCATTTTTAGTACAGGGTCTTGACATTGGAAGAAGACTATGTATCTTTGGCTTTTGTCAGTCCACTGAAATGCTAAGTGATATTGTTGAAGACACTATACTAGAACATGGAGGAGAGGTAAGTTGAGAAGCACATTATAAATGCAGAGTTGAATTTAAAACTGATATTCTTGTTCTTTCTTTTACTCATATTGTATAAAATTATGCAGAGCATGCGTGGATCAATTCCTTCCCTGTCATTATATAGAGGAATAAAACTATCGATTATAAAATTGCACTTTTATTTATATTTCTATTGCAAAGGTTTGGAGCCAAATCAAATGATCTTTCTACATACTAATATTAACAATTTGATACCCCATTTACGAGAAAATATTCATTTAGAAATAAGTGTAATAAACTGTTTTGATTTATATTCTTCTGTACATTGAAAAATAAAAATCTGAAAATTATTGGATGCAAATTAATGAATCAACCTTATAGTTAAAATATAACTAAGTCGTATTATACAATTACCCTTTTAATAGTGATATAAGATTTTGCAAAAAAACAGTGGTCCTTCTGGGTCTTCATGTGACGCCCCTGGGTTCACACACGGCTGCAGTTCGAGATGAAACCAAGAATGTCAAACCTGCCATGCACCACACCGTACAATAACACGTTTCACCATCACAATCACTATCTCTCTAGTGGAGTCAACAACAGGTGTAGGTACAAAGCAAGTGAAAAGTGAATCAACAATACTGGATGAAATGATAGAACACAATACATCTCATCAACGAAATAAACTGTAATACATAGTCAAAGTCTGAAATGAAATAAACTGGAGTTCTTACAAGTCTCAAAATACAGAAAGTCTGAGTAAAGGAAATTAAGGCAACACAGCCTTTACAACTCTAGAATAAACTCTCAAATGTCTAACAACACTACAGTGGAGCTCACAGAAAATAATACATAGATAATATGAAAAAGCTGGACACTAAAGTAGTCCGCTAACCACCTACGACTCTCCGTGCTCCTGGCTCGTGACCTGAAAGGGGGAGGGACAACGAGCGTCAAAGCGCTAGCGAGCAACATCAC
>BQKN01059917.1:157280-180671 GCA_022839385.1 Asparagus kiusianus
AACATAGGGAAGGGTTTGGGTGAGATGCTACTCGCCTTAAATGTGAAGAATAGCAATCCCCTTCGCTGAAATCCAAGAGAGAACACTGAAAACCCCTAAAAATCGCCCAATAATCCCAAAAACGAGCTAGGGTTTGAAGGAGAGGAAGAGGGGTTAGGGTTTCTTGGGAGTTCAGATGAAAAATGGGAGTTTTCGGGTGAGGGAAGTATATATAAGTCAATCAAAACCCGACCCGAAACCCAGCAAACCCGACCCGAAAACACCCAGAAAATCGTCGATGAGTCGACTCATGATATGTCATGAGTCGACTCATGACTCATGGGTCGACTCATAAATTATGAGTCGACTCAGCAAAAAGAAAAAGGGAACAGGACTCGATATCATGAGTCGACTTATGACAGGCGCAAGTCGACTCAACCTGATCAGTCGACTCATGACATGTTATGAGTCGACTCATGAACAAAAATCTGCATACATTGATTTCTTTTGCACACGATTTGCAAACTTGCAACTCATCCTCATACCTGAGGCATATACACATGCTCATAAGCTCAAATATCATTTTCCATGCATGACCATGCAACACAGATATTTATAATATATATTAAATATCTTTATTCACTCATATTCACACTTGTAAGTTGTCAAAATCAACGGGGTCTTACACTTCACTAGGCTATCATATGTTTGTTTAAACATGTATATAAACTCCAAATTAGCTTAAAATGATTTAATGAATAAATTAGAGTAAAATGCTAAACTAAATTATCAATTTTAGCTAAACCTAAAAATTTATATCACGTGCATTGCACATGCAATTCACCTAGTATGTTAAAAATACAAACCTTCAAGAACATAAATGCAAAATTATAGTTCATAAAAAATTTTTAAAAAAATGTCTTTGCCCAGACTCAAACCGGAGACCTTCAGTGTGTTAGATTGACGTGATAACCAACTACACCATGGAAGCACCTACACTAATTGACTAATAATAACTATCTAATTTTAATTTTCTTTATCCAAGCCAATTTTCACTTCTTCTTTGTTGCGTGCAGTCGGTGCATTACATAGTAAGTTTGTGCATAATAAATTATTTTTAACACAATGCTATATGAATGGATTTTTAAACAATTATTATAAAAAATGATATAAAGTATCTTCTCAAATTTATCATTGTAATTACTTTCATATAAGTGTGGTGTTTTTTTGGGGGGTTTGAGAACCATTCAAAGTTATGACCATTAAACATTAAGAGGCAGATCATATCCCCACTGTTCAAATTATTTGGTTATATTGTTAATTTGTCTTCTGTTTTTAATTTGACACGGTTTGAATTTTCTACTGTCCATGTAAATATTAAGCTTTTGTGTGTGTGTGTGTGGGGGGGGGGGGGGGGGGGGGTTGGGTTTTGGGATTAAATAGGTTTTTTTTATCCAACCCTCCCTTGGATTATAAAAAATACTTGTTTACATCAAAATTTAGCTAAGATCAATCTTAATCTAGTTTTGAGTAGTTTGCTAAACAATCCGAGGCGGTTTGGCAACTCCTTGCAATGAGACTAGATTTGGCCGTACTCCCATTTTGAGAAAAAAAATATTTGAGGAAAACTTGACAATCCTGACCCAGTTTTTTCTAGGCAAAAATAAATAAATAAAAGTTTTTAAACGGGCTCTTATGTGGATCAATTGGAGGTTAGTTACAAAAAATCAATAAAGAATTAAATTAAGAACCTGACTTAGTTTTGTAAAAGTTGATGAGCACACCCTCCTACGACATACCTTTGTTTTCTTCCTATACTTTTGACTCCCTCTTTAGCCGCCAACGAATTGACTCCACCTCCATCACGCATGCAGTAATTGTTCCTATTATGTTTTACCATATCCAATGGCAAGGCAAATATTGCCTTTCTCTCTCCTTCCACCTCACTTTATTCTCCCTCCACATCACTTGCCTTTTCCAATTGCCTTTCAACTCCACAACAACTAGTTTTTCAAAAGTTTTTTACTTTATCTTTCCTCCACATCACTCAACCATATACCCCACGCGGGGCCCTTGGTGAAATTTAACCGGTAGGCAAATTTTGCCTTTTCTCTCCTCTACTTTTCATTTGCCTATCCACTTGCTTAGCCATTGCACCAAATAATTGTCTCAATTGTTAGCCATTGCACTTGGTCTCGGAAATGCCCATCCAATCCTTGCTTCGCTGGAGCAGTGGACCTAACAACGTACGTGTAGACATGTCACTCTTTCTAGAGAGAACCAAGCTTAAATTGGATCTCTTGTGTTTAGGGGTGCATTCGGTCCGGATACAGCTTGGATATGATGTTTACCATATTCATATCCGCTTACCCATCTCGGATACAGATATATCTCGGTAAGGAAATTTCATATCCATATCCGCTAAAATCGGATATGGTTTACGGATATAGATGCAGATATATAAGCAGATATGCATGCAGATACAAAACGAGTATGAGAAAACTAGATCGTATTGAGAAAAACATAGCTTATGTGATACAAAAGAGTTCGTTAATACGTTCATTATAATTGAAAAGTTAAGATTAGACATCTTGATCATCAAAATTAACCACAAATTCATAATCTAAAAATCAAAACTATCGTAAGAGTATGACAAATATGTATTCGAATATTTCGTATACAGATACAAATATTTCACTACAGAACCATATCTATAACCATATCCTATCAGTTATAGATTTGATCAGTAGCCATATCTGTATCCTAACAGATACAGTTACAGATATTTTCTCGGATAGAGAGGGGTTGATGTAAGTTTGCAAAAAAAAAAAAACCCCACTTTTTTAAAATCTCTCTCCCCCCCCTCTCCCCTCATTTATTGTTCAATCTCTCTCCCCCATTCACTACGCTCCTCTCCTTCCAAACCCTCCGCCGTCACCGTTGCGACCCTATTGTTTGGAAGGGAGAGGCTGCGAGTTTAGAAGGAAGCGGCGGAGGCGGTGGGGCTGGAAGGGAGAGGCGGTTACGGCGGGGTTAGAAAGGAGAGGCGGCAACGGTGGGGTTGGAAGGAAGGGGCGACGGTGGCCTGTTGGAAGGGAGGGGCGGCGGCGGTGGGGTTGGAAGGGAGAGGCGGTGGTGAGGGTCGCGATAGCGAAGGTGGGGTCACGGCGGTGGCGAGGTAGTGGTTGCGGAGGTGGGGTTGGAAGGAAGGCGTGCGGTTGCCGGTTGGAAGGGAGGAACGGTAGCGGGGTTGAAAGGGAGCACGGTCGCGACAGCGAAGGCGGGGTCGTGGCGGATTTGGATGGGGAGGAGCGTAGTGAATAAGGGGGAGAGAGAGAGAAAGGAGAGAGAGATTAAGCAGTAAATAAGGGGAGAGGGGGTGGGGTGGTGGGGTGGGAGGAAGAGATTTTTTTAAAAAAGTGGGCTTGTTATATATATAATCCTCTTAGGTCCCATATATTTGATATCTATTAAAAACTTAATGATCGTAGATAAATTCCTATAACATGTTTACTCTTGTTAGAATATAAAAAATATAATTCTCAATCTTCACGAGTACTTTGAGGCTTTGGTATAGATGATAGGGTCCTTTGTCATTTATTGTTTGCTTAATTCTAAGGGTCAGATTAGCAGCCCCAAAATTAGTTCATGATTGATTCTAACTCGATTATGAGATACTAGGTTCTTCTTTTATCTAAGGAGGGGTGGATTAAAATAAAACTATTATGGGTACTTTTTGTCTTAGAAAAAACTGGTCTAGTTTTTTCCAAACAAGATTCTTCTTAAAATAAGATTACAATCAACCCTAATAGTACTATCTTGAGAAATTGCCAAACAGGTCATAATTAAATTACATTTGAGAAGAAAAAGAAAGAAGGCAACCGATTTAGAAAAAACAAGAGGGAAAAAGAGTGAATGATTATCAGGCAACCTAGTTGATCAGATTATAGAGGGCCAATTGACAAAAACTAAAAATAAAAAAAGATGATCTAATGTACGTGATACAAAACTACATTTAAGACTAACCTGATGATATAAGTTTGAACAAATTAAAAGAATTTGGGCCACATCATTGTATATGAAAGAATTCCCTCACATAATATATGCTTATTTTTAAAATCACAAATATGAATATTTAGAGGTTTAATATAAAGATACACAATAATTTATAATCCAATATAAATAAAGCACACTTATCTTTTATGTAAAAGAGACGCAAATGCATAGGTCAAATGCTAGGTCCCTAGATGCTACTAAAAAGATTGTCACAATAAATACAACAATTGCACATTATTATCATGCTTATACATAATTAGATAAAAAATTAATGGTTTAAGCTAGTGTTTATCTGGCCAGTGCTTGTCTACTTATTTCTAAGTTAGGTCGGATTGACAGATTTGCTCTCTATTAAGTCCTTGTCTAATACTATTTTTTTATGTAATCTTTGGAAAATTGTTTATTGATTTGTTAGCTAAACTGTTGATGACTCTTGAATTTGAAGATTGCAGGAATTTAATCGTTGAGTTCAATAGTTTAGTAGCATTATTGCCGGTGAACATTTCATGCATGGCCTTTATTTTGCATAAGAGAATGGTAATTTAGACCTTGAGTTTTGGGACTGACCTTGAGTTTGTTTTTCCTTTATTTAGCTTTCTGTTTTCCCCTTTCTAGTAGGGATGGGTGTGGCCCAGTTAGAACGGTAGGCCTAGCTGGCCCAGTCCACCTTGATATATTCGGATCCAACCCAGCCTGTGATATACCCAGGCTGCGAGCTATGTTCTGCCCTAAACATATAGACAAAGAAGTAAGGTCATCCCATGGCCAAATTAGCCCGCGTCCGACCCGGCCGTTCCTAGCCCAACCTGGCCCGCCTTTGGTGATAACTATATGTTGATGTTATTTTAGTAGCAACTCAATTAAAAATTATAATTTTAGGTGTTGGAGTTATAATTTTAGTAATAGTAAAGATTTTCTAAACTCTGTTTAGCATTTTAATAAATATTTATATTCATTTTGATTTACTAGAAATGCTCAAATTATTGTGAATATTTTATCCTTTGAGATAATTCTTTAACCAATTATAAAATTATAGGGTTTGAACTTTTCAGAAAGATAAAATATAAGTCCATTCTTTAAATTATACATTATCCAGCAGAAATTAAAAATTAAAAAAGAATGTGGACCGACTCGCGACTTGAATAGTCGTGGGCTAAGTCCGACCTGTTAGGTCTCGTGTTATGAGCCTACATTTTCTAATCTTATTTTGATGATTACAAATAATTCTTAATATTGTTTGTCTAGTGTTTATGTTTTCTTATTAGGTATTTTAGACAAACAATATTTTGGAGGATGGATGGACTAGAGCTTTCATGATCATATCCATTGGAGGATGAAAGGATATAGTAGAATGAAGCTCATGCATACTAGTCAAGATCCAAGTTCAAGCTTCTTCTATGTTTACCAAGACAAGCTACAAATGAAGATCTATCAAGCTTGGATAAATTAAGTTTAGGGTTTATATAATGTATGTTAATTTTATAAGCTCAAATATACACACACACATTACATTTGTGAATTTTCATGAAAATAAGTGTTTTTATGCAAAATACATTCAAATATATGTTGGACTATACAAACCATGCTAACATCTTTTATTATGTCCATAAAATGATTACACAAGATTTCAGAACTTGATTTGAGCTAAAATGGCAAAAACAACATTTGAAATATATGTATTTTAGCACTTTTGAATATTTCTAAGTTTTCACAAATGATAAGAGCAAATTGAAAATTTTATTTTCCAACATGTTCATATTCATGTTATAAACTTTTTCAAAAGTTTTACATTTTTTAGAATTTATTTGCTATTTTTAAATGCACTTGAAAAGTCAGATTTTGGACATGCACAACGTCTATGCATGTTCAGAAGTCGACTTATCAAGGTTGATAAGTTGACTTATGAAATACTCTAGAAAGTGTACTTTTTTCTCTGCTGAGTCGACTTATTTAAGAACACAAGTCGACTTATTATAAGTCGACTTATAGGCATAGTTTTGTGTGTTAATTTTCTTTTGAAAGTCGATTTATGTGAACTTTCAAGTCGACTTATTGTAAGTCGATCACAAGTATACTTATACTAAGTCGAATGCAAGTCGACTTATAAATATGATCGTTGCACAGTAACGGCTATTTTCAGATTCTGTTTTTGTGTGGGTTTTTTATCATTTCCTTAGGGTTTTGGCTGATGTCTTGGGTTGTTATAAATACTCATTGCATTTACCTCTCCCTACAATTAAGAGAATGTTTTAAACAAGTTTTTGAAGAGGGTTTTAAAGAGGAGTTTAAAGAGTTTTTAAGTTTGTTTAAGTTTCTAAGTTTGAGTTTACAAAGAGGAGGCTTGTATTTTAAATTGAGGAATTCATCCTCAATCTTCATCAACCTCTTTGTGTTTATAGAGAAGTTTTTCTAACTCTTTTCTCTAGCAATTTTTATTATTAATTTTTATATTCTTATTATTGCTATTTTGCTAATTGAGTTAGATCTTATTTATACTCATTTTATCACACACACACCCTATTTGAGCTTGTAGCATTTCATACATCATATATTGGGTTGTGGGATTGTGATTTGTGAGATTGAGCTTACATTGAGTTCTCACCTATTGTAGAAAATATTTTATTGTATTGTGCTTAATTGTGAGTTACACGTTGTATCACACTTGTACACCGAGAGGAGTGTGTGGTGAGAGACGTGGTTGTCCCAAGAGGAGTGGCGTCAGTAGTAATGCCTAGACGTAGGTCGTAATTATGAACACTTGAGGGAAACACGGGCTAGAGACCAACATTTAGAGAGTGTAGAGTGTGAGTGCAATTGTGTGTGTTGTAAAGTTTTTGGTGAACTAGAAAACCGAATTGTGATGTGTAAACGTTGTTCGGGTGAGCGTAGAGAACCCGGTTGTGATAGTGGATTTCTCCCCGGAAGTGGGGAGCGGAGACGTAGGACGGAAGGTCCGAACTCCGTGATCATCCTTGTGCGTTAGAATTTGCATTGGCTTATCATTTGTTTATATTGCATTTGCTCATTGTTTATATTGCTCATTCTTGGTCATATCACATTGTATATCTATCGTGTAAGAATAAGTTGTTAATAAGTTTTAATCGGCATTAATATCTAATAAGATTAACAATAACCTTATTCACCTCCCTTTAGGGTACTTTCAATTGGTATCAGAGCTTGGTGCTCTTGATTTAAAGTTTAACCGCCTTGAGTTAACAATCCTAGCTTTAATATTATTTCTAATCTTGTTTGATATTATTTAATTCGTTTGCTCATATATTATGGATATGTTTGTTGTAGGCTACGATATAAATGTTGCTCCTAGATATAGTAACTTTTCTTGTGAACAATGGTGTTGTAGATTCAAAATTTTTGTTGAATCTAGAAACATATATTTATGGGAAGTTATTGACAATGCTTATATTGTGCCCATTATAGAGAAATCCAAGTGGACCAAACATGACAAGAAAATATTCACAATGAATAAGTTAGTGTTAGAATTTATGCATAATGCTTTTCGTCCATGTATTTCTAACGAGCTTACTCATTTTGATAGTGCTTATACAATTTGAAAATTATTCGAAGCACATCACGGGAACTTAGAGGCGATCCGATGATATTTGGCGGTTCCTTATTCAAATTCACAAGGAGCCTCATCATGCACATGGCCACTAGGCGATAGCCCTAGTGAGGTATGCGAGTCTGATAACGAAAATGATCTTACTATTGATGAACTCACACATGGCTATAAATTATTGATGCATGATTTTAAGAAATTGCAACGTAGCTATATTAACTTAAAAAGCAAGCATGTCGAAATAAAATCCTCTCATGAAACACTAGCCACTAAGTTTGATCTCATTGCAAATGAAAATATAAATCTTAAAGAATGCAATGAAAAATTAAAATTAGAAAATGCAAGTTTGTTTCATGCTAAATGTGATGCTATATTAGAAGTTGAGGACATTAGAAAAGAGCTTAATTCTTTTAAAATTGATCATGCATGTTCTACTTCTAACAACAATGCTTATGTGGATAATAATGAGTTGAATCATGTTAAAAGTAGAATATCCTCTTTAGATTCAACATTAAAAACTTGCATTGTTAATAACAACAGGCTTATGGACTTGTGTGCTAAGTCCCACAAAATTGTTTCTAAGAAACCTATTCACTATACACACAAGTATAACAAAATTTACAAGTGTTCTATTTGCAGTCGTAAAGACCATGTTGCTAAATTTTGTTATAATGCACAAAAGCCTAACAAGCCTAATCATGTTTGTGCATCCCATCAAGTTTCTCCATCTCATACACATGTACACACACATAATGTAAATCATAAACATGCTCATGTGTATAAGTGTAATTTTTATGGTCGTTTTGGTCATTTGACCAAATTTTGTTTTAATTTGAAAAATGTCTCTCATTTGCAAAAGCTTCAAACAAATTACCTTTGCTTGCAAATGATTTCCGTGCACCACCATTTGGTTAACACAAACCTTTTAGATCCTTTCATTGCAAACATTACAATCGAAAAGGCCACGTCTATGAATTCTGTTTTGACCGTATCCGTGCACCATACACGCCCAAATGGGTTCATAACTCAAGGGCTTTGAGCTTTAATGATAGGGGTTATATCCTTAGACTTTTAGGTACCAAGAGTAATTGGGTACCAAAATAAGTTTATTCTTTAAGAACAAATTTTTAGCTTTCTTTTGTTTTAGTATTTCATGTTCTTAAAGACATATTTTTTATGTTTTATAAACAAAATTGAAAACAATTCTTTACTTGGTATTTGATTTGAAATGTTATCATTCATATTTTTTTCATGATTCTCTTTTATATATTTTCATGTTTTCATCCTTATGAATTGATATGATTTTTATCAAGATGATTTTTTTTGCTAAAGCACCATTTTTTTATTATACCTTGATTTCAATTTTTTTATTGAACTAGTGTTTATGTTTATGAGATCATTTTAAATCACTCTTATGACGACATTTATATGTTTGAGCTTCCGGATCATCTAGTTGTGGTTTATAATGTATTCCTTATGTGGTTTGATCAAGTTTTGCAAAAAAGATTTATTCTATTGATCAAATACTTTTTAGATATATACTTTGTTTTGTATTTGCATATGAGAGGTTACATGTTTGAGCAACCCTCCGGGAGGTTTACCGGATGCTAAAATCTTTATTTGGGTTGAAACTTGTTTCAAGAGCTTGTTTTGCTCACCTCTCTTGCTTTTGTCAAAAATGATACAATATATATACTTTAAATTTCTGTTAGTATCATTTGAGGCTTTTATTTGAACCTTCATGAGGTTCATGATTTTATTTTTTTATATTGCATGATTTACTTTTGCTTATATCCAAATAATATTTTATGATTGGATATTGAGACACCTTTTATATGTCTATTTATGCTCTTAATCAATCATGTTTTATGATGGATAATTTAAAAAAAATTCTAAATCATTTAATGTTTGATTTTCGTTTAATCTTTTTAAAATCTTTTAGGTTTTATGTTTAAGACTATTGTGATACCTTATTTTTATGATACATGCATATGTGTTCACTTGGTCTTCTTTAATGTGAGTTGTGTTTAGGATATTCTATATCCATGCTTATTCACATTTGTTTGCCATGTTCATAATTGCATATTTTCTATATGGTTTTTTGATAGGGTGGCCTTCCCCATATTTTTTGTTGATACTCACCTATGCTTTATGATAGGGGGAGCTTTCGCTCTCTTATTCTTTTGTTTCCCCATTTTGATGTTGCCAAAGTGGGAGAAACATGTGGATTGTGAATATATTTTAAGAGTATTGTGTTTTATTGTATATCTCATATACTCTTTGTGAAGATTGTTTGTCATCATCAAAAAGTAGGAGATTATTTGGTCTCATGTTATGAGCCTACATCTTCTAATCTTGTTTTAATGATTATAAACAATTCCTAATATTGTTTGTCTAGTGTTTATGTTTTCTTATTAGGTATTCTAGACAAATAATATTTTGGAGGATGGATGGACTAGAGCTTTCACGATCATATCCATTGGAGGATGGAAGGATATAGTGGAATGAAGCCCATGCATACTAGTCAAGATCCAAGTTCAAACTTCTTCCATGTTTACCAAGATAAACTACAAATGAAGATCTATCAAGCTTGGGTAAATTAAGTTTAGGGTTTATATAATGTGTGTTAATTCTATAAGCTCAAATGTACACACACATTATATTTGTGAATTTTTGTGAAAATTAGTGTTTTTATGCAAAATACATTCAAATATGTGTTGGACTATACAAACCATGCTAACACCTTTTATTATGTTCATAAAATGATTACACATGTTTTCAAAACTTAATTTGAGCTAAAATGGCAAAACAACATATTTGAAAAATATGTATTTTAGCACTTTTGAATATTTCTAAGTTTTCACAAATGATAAGAGCAAATTAAAAAATACATTTTTCAACATGTTCATATTCATGTTTATAAGCTTTTCCCAAAGTTTTATATTTTTTGAAATTTATTTGTTATTTTTAAATGCACTTGAAAAGTCAGCTTTTGGACATGCACAGTGTCTGTGCATGTTCATAAGTTGACTTATCAGGGTTGATAAGTCGACTTATGAAATGCTCTAGAAAGTGTATTTTTTCTCTGCTGAGTCAACTTATTCAAGAACACAAGTTGACTTTTTATAAGTTGAATGCAAGTCAACTTATATGCATAGTTTTGTGTGTTAATTTTCTTCTGAAAGTCGACTTATGTGAACTTTCAAGTCGACTTATTGTAAGTCAATCACAAATCAACTTATACCAAGTCGAATGCAAGTCGGCTTATAAATATGACCGTTGCACAATAACAGCTATTTCCAGATTCTGTTTTTGTGTGGGTTTTTGGTTATTTTCTTAGGGTTTTGGCTGATGTCTTGGGTTGTTATAAATACCCCATTGCATTTACCTCTCCCTACAATTAAGAGAATATTTTAAACAAGTTTTTCAAGAGGGTTTTAAAGAGAAGTTTAAAGAGTTTTTTAGTTTGTTTAAGTTTCTAAGTTTGAGTTTACAAAGAGGAGGCTTGCATTTTCAATTGAAGAATTCATCCTCAATCTTCATCAACCTCTTTGTGTTTATAGAGAAGTTTTTCTAACTCTTTTCTCTAGCAATTTTATTATTGATTTTCATATTCTTATTATTGTTATTTTGCTAATTGGGTTAGATCTTATTTATACTCATTTTATCACACACACCCTATTTGAGCTTGTAGCATTTCATACATCATATATTGGGTTATGAGATTGTGATTTGTGATATTGAGTTCTCACCTATTGTAGAGAACATTTAATTGTATTGTGCTTAATTGTGAGTTACATGTTGTATCACACTTGTATACCGAGAGGAGTGTGTGGTGAGAGACGGGGTTGTCACAAGAGGAGTGGCGTCGGTAATAATGCCTAGAGGTAGGTCATAATTCCGAGCACTTGAGGAAAATACGTGCTAGAGACTAACACTTAGAGGGTATAGAGTGTGAGTGCAATTGTGTGTGTTGTAAAGTTTTCGGTGAACTAGAAAACCAAATTGTGTGGTGTAAACGTTATTCGGGTGAGCGTAGAAAACCCGGTTGTGATAGTAGATTTTCTCCCCTGGAGTGGGGAGCGGAGACATAGGACAGAAGGTCCGAACTCCGTGATCATCATTGTGTGTTAGAGTTTGCATTAGCGTATCATTTGTTTATATTGCCTTTGCTCATTGTTTATATTGCTCATTCTTGGTCATATCACATTGTATATCTATCTTGCAAGAATAAGTTGTTAATAAGTTTTAATCAGCATTAATATCTAATAAGATTAGCAATAACCTTATTCACCCCCCTCTAGGGTACTTTCAGACCCTGTCCCATATGGGCCATGGGCTGGGCTAAGTCCAGCCGCAAACCTGGGGACATATTCCTTTGTCAGGCCAGCGGAGGCTCACCAAGGCCCGGGTCGGAGCTGACCTGATCTAAAACGGGCTAGTCGGTTCATAGGCTAGGCTCGACCCAACCCACACCCACCCCTACTTTCCAACTGATAAAAAAGTTACAAGCGTTTTGCCCTTGCTCACACGGGGATGTTATATATAGAAAAAGGAATATGGAGCGGATAACGGGAATCAAATGCACATCGTTAGCTCGGAATTTTAGATGTTTGATTTTTTTAATATTTGTATATCTTATTTGTTTGATCTCTATGGGTTACTTCTTTGGTTATTTGAACGTGCTTTCAAATTGAATTGCGGTTAATTTTTTTCCCTTTGGAATGCTTGTTCTTCTTTTGTATTTTTTATATATACCTAAATTTTTATGAATATTAGCATACAAATATTTCATGCCAATGACTTGTACTATATAACTTACCAACATGAACATGATACTAACTTTTAAATTTCCCTCTTGATTATTAGGAATATAATACGTGAGAAAAGTAGATTGCTTGAATTCCAAATTCAAAATTAGAAAATTGAGCCGGAACACTTTTTCCTTAGATAACCTAAAATTTAAAAGAAATTCAAAATAAGAATGTGGATGACATTTATATCAAGCTTAGGAACCAACCTTGCTTGATGGGATTGTGAATTTAAATGCCAATCTTATTAAGGCCTTATCTATTAATTATCACCAACCTTTAATTTAAGATGTGTATGTATGTTTAATTAAAGTTAAACAAATGATCGGTTATCTCACACACACACACAAAGAAAAGAAAAGAAAAGAAAAAAAAAAGTGAACACTAAATATCCAAATAATGCCCACACGCAACCTTGCTGCAACTTCATGTGCATTTTGCACACAACCCCTCACCCTCATTTCCTTTTGCATAAAACTCTCATATCTCCTAATTTAGAACCTTTTTACCTTAACTTCCAAATATTAATCTAGGACCTAGCCTAATCCTATCACTAAACCCCTACAACCTGTGACATCTTTAATTTATAGACATAATTTTATATTTTTAATATATGATTATAAGATTTTTGTTGTTGTAATCATGGTTAGTTATAATTTGATTAGGATTTATCGAATATTGATTATTTGAATTTTCTAATTGTAGAGTATTTTAATTTGATGAGGTTTTTAGGTGAGAATAAGTAAGGAGGACATGTGGCTATTTTATAATGAAACATGTTCATTTTCGTGCCTTTAGAAAAACCACCAATTTCTCTTTATATATATAAAGGAGGGATATTGTACATTTTAAATGAAACTTACTCTTGACTTTCACTTTTTTGAAATTCATCATTATTCTTATACATGCTCGTCACGAAGTGACAGTCGTTTTTTTTTCCAGCAACTTACTTTATTAATAAAGAAAAAGTCTTAACTAGTAGCCAGCATAGATTACCATAATGGCGTAAGCCAAAAAAATTAAAATTAAAATTAAAAATAAAAGTTGCAACACAAGCTATTTACGATAATGGCTTCTGCATATTGGACATGAATTATGACCAAGAAAATAAAAACGCGGGTGTGGGTAATCAAGTTAGTATATCCTAACCTGATAATGACATTATTCCAAAAGTAATGATTTCGAAAAAGGAAAATACAACATGAACATTGTTGCGTTGATGAAGAAATTTTGGTTATTCTCTGAATTATTTTGCCTATTCTCCATGTGTCAAAGTGGAGATTAATCTTGGAATTAGTCTGTGAAATCCAAATTGACCGGAGTTTCTGGGTCTTAGTCTGATAGCCATCTATTGGATAGCGTCGAAGGTGAAGTTCTTCTATTGGCTTCTTTGTTTAAAAAAAAAAAAAAATTGCGAACTGAAGTCCAGTTTTTAAATAGGGGTTGGGAGGGTAATACCAATCGCGAAGGATGTTTGGGACTTCTTCGCTGACGAGATGGGAGCCAATCCCGACTCTCACAGTTTTTTTCATCCCTCATCCGAAACAAAGGGAGTTTCCTCAGTAATAATATCGCATTGAGAATGCTTTTTAAATCTTTTAATACCTATCGCTTGTTGGTGCATACGGTGGGCTAGGAATAATTTTATTTTCGAGGGGGTTAACTGTGAAAAGTAGGAAGATTGTTGCTAATTGCATTCGATTTCTGAATTTTTGTGGCAGGCGTACACCAAGAAGTAGAAGTCTGACCCTGACCCTGATCAAGGTGGCAATGGAGACCCAAAACATCAATGAACAAAAGGGGGAAATAAGGATGAAGAGGATCGATGAATCCTTCGAGACGGTAAACACAATATTGCCTTGTTGTTCTACAGATTTTGGTTAATCTTTGGGTTGTGGGGTTTGAGGTGATGCTTAAACTACGGTGAAATCTTAATTTGTTTTGCTTATAACATCGTTAGAATGCTTTTTGCTATGTCTTAATTTGCGGTGGGCGACGGCCATTGATCCACTTCTCATCCTCTTAAGGTACAGTGAAATGATTATTTCATATGTTGTCATAAGCCTACCTGGATTTAGGATGACACTCTTAGCATCATCATTTGTAAACACTTTGGTTATTAATATATTTCATGAGCCGAGCGCTTTGACCTACTTTTATTTCAAAATAAACAAATAAATAAATAAATAAATAAAATATCCCAAAATGTATGTAGAGGAAAGAAACTATCTAATGAATTTTGTTCTATCATAATTAGTGTACTACTCATCTGTGGGCACGTTTGCTATATCCACTCCCAAACAGTAATTTTGGGAGTTGGATTGCCGAAAATGCCCTTTTTGTTGCCCTTGTGTTATTAAATGCCCTTGTGTTATTAAATGCACTTATGTAATTTGTGTTATTAAATGCCCTTGTGTTATTAAATGCCCTTGTGTTATTAAATGCCCTAAAATTCATCAATAGTCAAAGGCTGTTTGCCTTTTCAGAAATTCGAATTTTTTACTAATTTGAATTTCCAATACAATTTACACAAATTACATAAAATCGTTTTTTAAAACTACTTATGTTAACTCTAAATTAACATAACACTATAATACTATAACATTTATAATCATAATAATAACATTTCTGTTAAGTTATAGTTAACATTTTCATATTTAAAACGAATTTATTAAATACAAATTAACATAATTCTACAATTTAACATAATTAAATCCGAATTAACATAAAATAACAATATTATTTTATAATTAATATCCGAATTAACTTTAAATACGAATTAACAAAATAAGACTATAATTTTAAACCCGAAATAACAAACTAACACTATTATTTAATTATAAAAAACAAAATTGACATAATTAAATCCGAATTACAAAATAACAAATACTAATGAAACAATTTTATAAATCTACTAATAAGTACTACTAACAACATTAATAATAATTGTAATATAAAATGAGGAAGAAATAAAGAAGATAACTTTAATGCCCACCGGACTCCTTGTCCGGTGGGTAACTATGCACACCGGATTCGGTGTCCGGTGTGCAAGAGAATTTGTTTTTTTTTCATTTTTTTTAAAGATCGGTAATGTATAATTTCGTAAAATATGGTATTCCTAATTATTTAAAATTTTGACCCTTAATGTATATAAAATTGATATTGATAACCAAAATTGAAAATGATAATTAAAATTGATATTGATAATTCAAATTACACGATTATATAAGATTATACGCGATTATATGAGATTTTTTACGATTATATGTGATTATACGAGATTATTCGAGTTCTAATTTGATATAATACAAGATTATACGAGATTTTACGGGATTATATGAGATTATACGAGTTATTCTAGGTCACAGGTAACAAAACATAAAAGAATAAAACAAAATATGTTGACTTTCTTCTTTACTCTAAATATTTGTGAAGAATATTGATACATTTTATTATCCTCACAAACTCTAGCTCTATAGTAATTACAATTGATTTTTCATCATTGTTTGTCTTTTGAAGATATGTGCCCTTCTCATTCTTAGGAATTACTGAGATCTCACAATCATGTGGTAGATGAGTAGGTTACTTCATCTCAGCTATGCCATCACATTAGGAAAATTTATCACCTAATATATTTATTTTATTTTAACTTACGTAAATTCACAATCTTTATAACTGGTTATAAACAAGTTATCATACATGAATTGATCAAATGTTGAAACATAAAGATTTATAATATACTTCATATAATGCTATACATTCTTGATAAATTCTATCTATATATCTTAAATATGACAACCTACATGGTTATACACAATATATCCTTAGTAATAGTTTTCATATGATTACTATACAAATTTATTTTGGATTGTCTCTGTATTAAGCTTGATTTGTATTTATGGATTTAAGAAAATAGTTTAAATAATATTTGTTAGTACTATTATGAGGTATCTTTGTGATGATTGTCTAGAAGATAATGATTTTTTAATTGTAGTGCTAGATCTATTTTAAGCATCATCGCCACAATTTCAAAGAAACAAATTTGAGGTGTTGCATAATTATATTTTTTAGAATCATGTAGAAAATATAAAATATTTCATTCGGCAAGAGCTCGCCACGAGTAAAAAAAGTTAAGTATATTACCTATGTACAATATTTCATTATGGTATATTTGTGAATAACATATTTGTGTTTAGTCAATTTACCTAATGAAATGTAATTAGACACTAAATAATTTTATTATTTAAAATAATATAAAATATTTAATTTGTTTGATTATATTGAAGGGAATTTAGTATTATTAATGACAATAATTTATTTTCGATAAGTATGTAAGTATAATTGATTAACTAATAATTGATGAACCTTAATGAGTGAGAAGTATTTAATTTGACCAATTATTAATTAACAATAATGATAAAATAGGATTAATATAAGTATGTAATCATAATTGATTGACCCATAATTAATGAACCTTAATGAATGAGAAGCATTTAATTTAACTAATTATTAATTAACAATAAAGGGCAATTTCGTCCGTCCACCACTCAAAGTTACTGTTTGGGAGTGGATATAGTTGGACCCATCTATGGGACAAGTATCAAGTGCCCCCAAGTTCATGACATTAAATGTGCACTAAATAAATGGATTTCAGGATTCGTGCATAGATCCAATGATTGACATCATTGGAGTGCATATTTGATATCGTGAACCGTCCTTACTAGATACTTTCTCACTCATCAGATACTTCAATTTTATTCGGTCCTAGTGACAATGCTAACTATCCAAATAAGTACACACTGGGAAGAAACTATCCAATGAATCTTGTACAAAGATAAAAAATAGTGTAATGAAAATCATCCCCCTTCACTTGTATTGATCCAAGGATTCTGAAATCTGGCGTTTCATTTTGACGATCACTTGTGGGAACCATAGATTGGGAAAATTGCTTCCAAGCCCTAAATTTTAAAAATCAGTGTGACCCAGCCCCTCCTACTTGTACCTATGTGTTGCACCCTCCAATTTTTGAAAATTTTGTACCCCAGCCCCTCCAGCTCACCTCTCCCCAAGTTTCAATACATTTTATATCAAAATCCCAACTTTAGCATCAACAGTCTTCCTTCTTTCTTCTTCTTCTCCTCCTCCACACCCCCTATGCCCCCTCCCTCAACTCTCTCCTCCTCCTCTCCGATCCCATGGCGGCCCGGCTCCCTCTCCCGCGCTAAGATCCGCCGCTTGTTGGGGTTTTTCGACGACGACATCGCTGACGACTCCACTGCCGTTCTCAGCAACGGACATCAACGACGACATCGAAGATGAAGACGCCTCCCCGGCAACGAAGCCGCTAACCCCTCAACCCACTTCAGATCCAACTCCTATAAGCACACAACAGCACATTCCCCTATCCAAGCCAAGTCCGGCCAACCTCAGCCCCAACCTCGCTGATTTATCACCACCACCACAATACACTCTGCCCAAATGCACGCCACATGTTCGACCTAATTATTGAACACCACGCCCAACCATTGCACCTCCTAATCTTTGAAATGTCACATCAGCCTTCAGCCGATGCTCCGCCTCCAACGTTACACCACCCACATCATGTTACAAAGCCTCCCTACCCCAATGGTGCATCACCTACACTGTAGAGTTTGACACAGAGGTGCCGACCATCAGGTCGGCGATGGTGAACGAGTTGAATGAGATGTGGGCGACAACACTATTCATTACGGCGGAGAAGGGGTATTTGGATATTGTGGTTGAGTTGTTGAGGTACACGTATAGAGAGAACTTGGCTAAGAGGAATGCGTTGGGGTTTGATTTGGTTGATCATCAAAATAATTGAGAGGGGATGTGTTCTGTATTTGTGGGTGTGAGTTTGTTTGTGCCGCAATTGTTGTAGGATTTTGGTGTGTGTGTGTGTGAAGCGTTGAATTTTATCTACTATCCAACTCAATGAAGAAAATGGAGATGAAGATGAAGTCAAAGGGCGGTAGATGAGGCTTATGGGGTTATTGGGTTTCGGATCTGTGTCGGATGGTATATCGGACCCGGAGATGGCCAGCGATCGACAGTAAAGGGTAGGGCCAGCCGCTGAAGCAGGATAGTTGGAGGGATGAGGAGGGACAAAGGGAAGAGCGGCGGCGGCGGAGGCGGATGTGAAACACTTTTGTAACGAACCGATCGCCACAACCGAGCAACTTATAACGAACCGATCGCCGATTAATATGAGTTGCGGATTTGAAACACTTTTGTATGTATGAACTGTGTATGGATCGTAAAATTTTGATATTAATTAAAATAATTATCTAATATTTTAAAATATTTAAATATAATTTTTTAAAAGAGTATTTGTATTTTCTTGATTTTCTAGATATTTTTTCTATGATTTAATGTCCAAGTTTCATATTTATTTAAATGATATTAATATTATAATTTATTTTGTGCGGTAAGAATTTCTGAAATTAATCTATTGTATTATCGGTACTACTACGTATTATTTTAAAAAATATGTTGTATTATTGTTACTATTATGTATTATTTCGTGTATTATGTTGAATTATTGATTACGTATTCTTTGTATAAATTATTGTATTACTTTAATTACTACGTATCAACTGTTGTATTAGCACAACAAGTACGTTTTTCTTTATAGAAAATTATTTTATAATTAGTTTAATTTTTTAAATACCGTAATTAATTATTTTATTGATTTAAAACTCAAACCCTACCTATATAAACCCATAAACCCACGTACATCACCCCACACCGCGTACACACACCTCCCACTTCCTAAAGAAACTACCCCACGTACACCCACGTCATCTTGTCCCCAACTCCTTCATTAAAATAATTCCTCAGCCTTCTCTCTCTCCATCTCTCACTCTTATCTCTCTCTCGATAATTCCTCTAAACCCAACCCAACTCCACCTCCGTCCAACTCAAAGCTCCGTCAAGCCCCAAGCTCTCACCTCTGCTGCAAGCTCCCTTGCCACCACACCGCTCCGAGCTCCGACCGCACCACCACTCCTCAGCCACGAACCCAACCGCCAACCACCGACACCATCAACCTCTCATCACCAAGCTCCAGCCCTCGTCCTCCTCTTCCACCCTCTTCTCCTCCCTCTCGCTGTCCTAACAACCGCGCCACCACCTCATCTTCCATCTCCGACGCCTACCCAAGCTCCGACGAACTGCACCCAAGTCGCCAGCCCGGCCCATCGCCAAGCCGCACCCTCGTCGACCTCCTGACCCGAGCTCTCCGCTCCCCTTGCCCCCTTCTCCCCTTGAGCCGCCGTATCCACGAGCCTAGCCACCGAACCCGCCGGCGCCTCAGGCCGCCGCTCCGCCTCCAACGAACGACAACGCCCACCTCCTCCTCTCCCTCTTTTCGAACTCCCCAGCTCACCGCCGACCACCTCTAACTCCGACGTCGCTGTCCTAAAAGCTTCCCGCCGCTCCAAGGTCGCCGCGAACTTCTCCCCCATCTCACTGTGACTGACCATCTAGTCCCCCCATTTCGCCGCCTGAGCACGCCGTCACGGGCTCCCTGCACCGCGTAGCCGACAAATCCCCACCGCTATCACCTCCTTCCTCCCCACTCTCAACTCCTCCGCCGTTGCCTTAGCCAGATTCACCAACGAGCACAACCACGTTGCACACCCGTGCCGCTGTCCAAGATCCACGCCTTTCCGTTGTTATCACCGCGTCGACACCGCTAGCCACACTCGCAGTCGACTCGTCGTAGGCAAGATCCCGCTCTCCCTGTTCGTAGTTTGAAAATTATATTTATTATGAATTACTTGCATAGTTTATTCGTGACGTATCTATCTACGTGGGTTGTTTAATGAATGAAATTGATTTCAATCATAGTTGTATGATAAATAGTATTTTTGGAATAACGATAATGAAGTGAGAGAATTTATTTGATAACGGAATCATTTTAGAGAATTTATAATATTTAAAATAAATTTATTTTGAGAAAAGAATTATTTTAGATTAATAGTGAGAAATAATTTTAAAAGAATTTCAATTTTTTTTGAGAAGGGGAATAATTTTAGAATAATAATTGATGAGAAATAATTTTAAAAGAATTTAATTTGGAAATAGAATATCTTTGAATTAATTATGAACGTATAACTGATAGCCGTAGAGCACGACATTTCATGTGCAAAGCGACGTCGGTTGCTAGTTTTTTTTTACCGTATTATTATATTAGAGGATACTTAACTACGTTTGGCTTACATGAGAAGTTTAGACACCCGGTAGTAAGTTATCAATGAAACCTATTCTTGTGTGTATTTACTCTGTAGTAGACGGTCCATGCATTCCATGTTTTAATGTAATGCTTATTCATGTTTTACAAACTTATTTAATCATGTTCGACATGCCATGTTGTTATTGTGTAGAATTAGTCTTATTTATTGCTTCCTGTTGTGATTAAGAACCATAGTAGTTCATGACTTAGTGGTCTCGTGCGTCATGAACAGACCTAGTGACATGTGTGAGTGTGTTGACTGAGTTTAGGTGGTGAACCCGAGTTCCAATGATGATTATAGTTGACTTAGAAAAATGAGAAGAATTGGGATGAGGAAGACATGGTTCATGTGATCGGATAAGACTGTTGATGTATCTTCTAGACTCATACCAGTGAACCGTTTCGCACTGAGGTTAGTTTGTGGGCCAAGTGAACCGTTTCGCACTTGGTTAGTAAAATCGTTTCGTCACCCGAGTTTTGCTTGAGTTCGAACCAGGCCGAAATCGGATTGCGTGTAGTCCTCTCACCGAACCGTTTCGCGGGTTTGGATACATGTAGGGGATTTGTAAACAGTCAGTTATCCGATGATATGAGCGATAACTCTGTGTGAGATGTGGACCAGTGAGAGTTAGGATGGTTAGTATCCGACCCGGTCACTGTATGTATATAGCAGTATGTTATCATGTTTAGTATAGGATTCCATCATGATTTATTTAGATTTCCAGTTGCATGTGTCATTGTCTTTCTATTGGTATTATTACTGTTATAACATGGGTCATACAATCGTTTCATTTTCCATGTGAGATCTTACCGTGTGGCATGCACGCTGACGTACACCTGTTTTCTCTGGTGTGCGTCAGACTTAGGGGACGAACAGGTCCAGTTCGAGGAGGCAACAGAGCCGGTGTATACCTAGCCGGAGTGTCCTTCCGATGGAGTGGAAGAACAAACTGAAGCCTAGACGTGCTTTTCTTTCTGTAGTAGCTGATAGAACACTCTTACAGTATTTTTCTTTAGTTGGTGACAGATTTGATTATTTTGTTAGTATTTTCTTTTATTATGGACTATGTATTTCTTATTTTCTAGTTGAACTATTGTAGTAAGGGTATGTTGAACCCATATTTTATGTCTGGGATGATCTGTTGATGATATGTTTATTTCTTATTCTGGGTTGTCTTTATATTCTTACTATTGTGATCGGGGACCTGTGACTGAGATTTATATATTTGACGCTTAACGTATTGGATTGAGAAGAAAAGAAAAAAAGATAATATATATTTCTTCCCAATCTAATACGTCGCGAGCTTATTCACGTTCCGATTCCCCGGTACTTTTGGGAAGCGGGACGTGACAAACTGAAATACTTTTGGGTGTATGTAAAAGTTAAATACTTTTGTATGTATGTAGTAGCTGTGTATGTGAACTGAAATACTTTTGTAGGGATGTGAACTATGATGCAAATGTGATATAAAATTGATGCACAAATTTATCCTATTAACTATTGAAATACTTATATATGTCATTAACTATTGAAATACTTTTGTTAGCTTGTTAAGTTACTCTGTTAGATTGTTAAGTTACACAAGTAACATGTTAACTTTTATTGGTAGCTTGTTAAGTTACACAGATAACATGTTAACTTTCGTAGATAGATTGTTAAGTTACACAGATAACATGTTAACTTTCGCAATTAGATTGTTAAATTACACAGATAACTTGTTAACTTTCTCTGTTAACTTGTTAAATTACACATGTAACATGTTAACTTTCGTAGTTAGATTGTTAAGCTACACAGATAACATGTTAACTTTCCTTGGTAGCTTATTAAGTTACATAGATAACATGTTAACTTTATTTGTTCGCTTGTTAAGCTACTCAGATAACATAAGTATATACCCACCTACAAAAAATATGAACGTTGAGGATTTATATATGTCAATAGAGGTGTATATTTGTCCTATTAACTATTAAAATACTTATTTATGTCATTAGCTGTGTATATGAAAGTTGAGGATTTACCTGTTAACTATAATCTATACATAAATTATAGTTAACATGTTAACCATATCTATGGGGTAATGTGATACAACTACAAAACTACTTTATAGGTTGACATATACTTATGGTTGACATGTTAACTTATGGATTAAGAGTTAACAGGATATTTATTATAGTTAACAAATTACATGTAAGAGTTAACAACTAATCAACTATAGTTAACATGTAATGGATTATAGTTAACCTCATTCTGCTGTGCGTAAGTATAAACCAGATCAAGTTAACTTGCTATATATTATAGTTAGCAGGTAAATCCTCAACGTTCATATACACAGCTAATGACATAAATAAGTATTTCAATAGTTAATAGGACAAATATACACATCTATTAACATATATAACTCCTCAACGTTCACATTTTTTGTAGGTGGGCATATACTTATGTTATCTGTGTAACTTAACAAGTTACCAAGGAAAGTTAACATGTTATATGTGTAACTTAACAATCTAACTGCGAAAATTAACATATTACCTGTGTAACTTAACAAGTTAACAAAGAAAGTTAACAAGTTATCTGTGTAACTTAACAATCTAACTGCGAAGTTAACATGTTATCTGTGTAACTTAACAAGCTACCAAGAAAAGTTAACATGTTATCTGTGTAACTTAACAAGTTAGAAAAACAGTAACAATCTAACTACGAAAGTTAACAT
>BQKN01059917.1:182110-211424 GCA_022839385.1 Asparagus kiusianus
AAAGAAGGAAGACTGTTGAGGGTAAAGTTGAGATTTTGATGTAAAATGCATTGAAACTTGGGGAGATGTGAGCTGGAGGGGCCGTGGTACAAATTTTTAAAAAATTAAGGGGTGCAACACATAGGTAAAAGTAGGAGGGGCTAGGTCACACTGAGTTCTAAAATTTGGGGCTTGGAAGCAAATTTCCCTAATTCTTTATTAATATGAAATATGCATGCTCATAACTTCAGAAGGGCATACAGAAGTTTAATGCCTACTGCTCTCTGTCAAGCGAATGAACAGTATATCTACATGACATTTACATCCAACGGTCATGATTGGTTGCATCCTCAGCTATAGAAGAGCAGCAACTATGAGAAACCTCTTCATGGAATCAATCATGTCCAATAGAAGCAAATATCTTCAATTACAATTCAAATGGACATTTTACATGATTGTATACCCAGGACCTCCGCCGCCTTCTGGCACAGTCCACTCGATGTTTTGCGTTGGATCTTTAATGTCACAAGCCTGCACCAATTGATGAAGATGAATAAGGCCGAGAAATAAAGTGTAAAATTAATGAATGGGACGCGGAACACTTTCACTTGGTAGCAATAATGAGTACACTCCAGCATCCTATAAAGATGTGGTGTTTCTGCTAAAATCTGTCTTATAACCATTATCAAACACCCTGCATGTTAAGTATATAACACCATTTTTATGAAAATTGTGGAAGGTACTGAGCGTCAGTGCTCAATTAGAACTACTCCATGTTAATATGTTATTATCGAAAATGCCAACCCAACTCTGTTCCACCATGATCACGTCGTAGAAAAATGACAAGCAATCATTACTAAATTTTTGGAAAATCCTATTTCAAAAACATTTCTTTTAATTTTGTGTTTTGTACTGTCATACATAAACCTTAATGGAAATTGTGGAAGGTAGCGAGCATCAGTGCTCAATTACAACTATTCTATGTCTTTATTCAAAATACCAACCCAAATCCATTCCACCATGATGATCAATCATTACTAAATATTTCCACATCCTATTTTTTTCAATAATGATTCTTCTAAATTTTGTGCTTTGTACTGTCATAAATAAACCAGTAATGGAGCCACTGCAACAATTACAACTATGTCATACCTTACAATGAAGGCAATTTTGAGCGTTGATCTGTAGCTTTAATCCAAGCTTCTCATCAGAAACATACCTAAATTTAGTCAAAAAGAAGAAGAAAAAAGAATCAGGTTAAAAACATTTATCAATTTGGAGAGTAATTGCTGGTCAATTCCTATCAATAGTTACATCACGGAGAGAAAAAATATATATCTTGGAATATAGATGGTATTCTTACTCATAAACACGAGCAGGACAGTAGCGCGCCTCTGGTCCAGCAAATTTTGGAAGATTAACAAGTTCAGGAATTCTGGGATCCCTCAATTTGAGATGAACTGGCTGATCATGTTCATGATTTGTGTTGCTCCTACTCATAAGAAACAATTCTTAGATCAAACTGAGACAACGAATAACAACTAATCAAATATAGCAAAATGGTATTCAATATAAGTGCATATTAACTGTTAACAAATTACAATGACCTAATAACATCTATAGAGTGACTCCATTCTATGCAGATATTTCTCCTAGGTATAGCTAGATGGAAGGCTTAAGAAGACTGGGAAAGACGGCGAAACTTCTACAGCAAGCTAATCAGTGTACAGTGTTACAAGTTCATAGAGAATAATTATATGGTACAAGCGTACAAGCACAAAAAAAGAAGGAAGAAGAAGAAGAATGTCAAACCCATAAAACTAATCAGATAATTGAGGCACGTGACAAATGATGTAATATCAAATATCAGTAGCCCATTCATGCTGTAAGCATGGATATCTATTAAGACATCATAAGTAGAAGAAAAGAATCAGAAACCACCAATTTTGATGTTCTCTCTGAATTTAAGAGAAATTCTGAATTTTACATTTGAATTGGTAAAGCTGAACGAACCTGTACAATGAAGTTGGAACATCAAAGGACACCTGTCCATCTGGTTTTGGATACTTGATTGGAGCATGGGTGCTAGCAATCTGCATATGAGATAGCCTGGTGTTAGATTCTAGCATAATCAAGCTGAAAACCTTGTATCTGAATAACCTGGACTATATGCAATGATTCTAATCAAACACTGCCTAAAAATTGAGGGAATTACTCACATCCGTGGATTTATGATCAGGCTTTCCATGTTTTAGTGTGAGAGGCAACTTTCCCCTAAGGAGATAGCTAATAAAGACAAAACCAACATAACAGATGAAATGATCAATAATTGGAATAGAAGTAGAACAGGTTCAACAACATGAACCATTTATTATCATCTCACCGTTCCAATGCAGAGAAGGCCAAACCAGGAAAGAGACCATATTCGAATGCCTAGAAGAAAAGGACTGCAGTAAGGTGCAAGATATATTGGTAAAAATCAATTCCAAAAGAAAACTGATAACAGCTAAATGTGTTTCCATGATACTAGTAAAAACAAATATTTAAAACAGGATCATATATGAAGGTAAAAGGATACTGGGGAGAAGAACTAACTGGTCTATAGTTTCGTGCTCTGTGCAGTTCTTCCCAAATCCATGATTTCTGTAAAGCATCCCAGTACAATTCCATTTGAGATCCCTCAGACAGATTATTAAAAGCTGCTTCTGCAGCTAGCATTCCTGCAGGAGAAAAGTACTGTAATTGATGTGATCATCTCGATACTAGATGCATGTTGTAAGACATGAAGTAAAATATGCAAACGTCAGCAGGATGTGGGTTTGGAGAGAAACAATGCAAGCTATACTGGATGAATATCCCAAAAAAAAACTTAATAAAAAATTAATATTCAAGATATTTTACCTGATTGGAGAACAGATATGATTAAGAGTTAACATGTATGCATACGCTTGAAAAAGAGAGCTTTTACCTGATTTCATTGCTGTGTGTGTTCCCTTTATTTTAGGCACATTTAAGAAGCCAGCAGAGCATCCAATAATTGCTCCTCCAGGAAATACTGGATATGGAATTGACTGAAATTTACAAGCATGAAAATGGTCACTGTCTAAAAAGATCTGTATGCAACTACACATAAGTTGATTATTATGAATAGTTCATATTGAAAGCAGAAATCTATGAACAATTTAATGACATAAATGTTAATACTAGCGAGAGGAAGGAGTTCTCACTGAACCTAATTTTAGGACGATAGAACTACAAGTATATTTTTCAGCAACTTCAAGAATCTTATGTCCATTAATTTCTACTACCCGATATAATCTTATTACCCTAAGTATCACGAATTTCTGCACTACACCTGGAAGCCACCTTCATTCAAAGTACGGGCGCCATACTGAAGCACGGTTCCACCTTCCAGAAGCTTTCTGATGGCCGGATGGTGCTTGAATTTCTACAGCAAAAATATATGATTAAAGTCAAGAGCAAGTTAAAGTATAAAGTTATAACTTTGAACCATCTCAATAACTTTGGAGTTTTGGTATAGCGGAAGAGATCTTTGATGCAAAGTCATTAACACAGTAGACTGAATAACATACGCGACAATAAGATAAATTTCAAGCACGTAAATGTGATATGATTCATTTACAGCAACAGATCATAGAAAACCAGTTATTCTCTAAATACAAAATCACTTACCTGGAATTCATCAAAAGGGCTCAAATAAGGATTGTGATAATTTAAAGCAATAACTAGACCAATTGATATCTGCACATGCAACAAGTAAAAGAGTGCCAGTTAGGCATCAACCAAATGAAATAAAGAGTTGTACATAGTTTGGAAAGAGAGAATGGAATATTTCAATAATCATAGCACATTAACAGAGATACAATCAGAAGGAAGAAAAAACACCCAACGGTCCCAACCAAACACAAGTTCTCTATTTCAAAGTTCATGTAGCTGATTCAAATAACCTGGGATAAAGGGTTTTTTTTTAATGTTTATGTGCTGTATGTTTGAACCAAGAACATCTTAAAATATGGTTCTCCTAACCACATTAAATTATCACTTTACCTAGAATCTAAGTTATTGGGTTATGCACTAATACGACAAACTTAACAATTTACTTGTACCAGATGCGAATAGAGATAGTATCAAAGATTCAAAATGAATGCTCGTCATGCATCATAGCAAACTATTCACCTCGAAAGGGAAAAGGATTATAGTAGCAATATTCATTTAGTGCCTCAACAAAATTTGAAAGTTAACTTTGCATATCATCTAGGCATGTTCTTTCTGTGATTGATCTAATAAGTAAAAGATCTAGGCATGTTCTTTCCGTGCTTGATCTAGTAAGTAAAAGAATTTACAAGAATGCAAGTATAGATTCAGGATAAGGCCTTCTTTTTTAGTACACAGGCATGAAGACGTTGCAAAAATCACATTTGCAACAATAGCAGCTACAAACATATTTTTCTACTTACATTGAGGAAACACAAAGGCAAGTTTTAGTTAGATTCAAATATTACATGACTATAGAAACAAAATGATTACAAAAAATTGTTTGGTCCATGCTTGCATCATCTGATTAAATCAAGGTACGTGACAATTCACATCAACTAAAGAGTTTTAAAAAAAGGAAAAAGAAAGGGTAAATCGTAGAAGTTCCCTTAAATGTGGTTCAACATAATTTGAGAAAAGAAACAACAAGATTAAGAAAAGGCAACATTAATTTACCTGCCTATCCTTCATATGGTACAAAAAGCTTCCTCCATATGTATTCCTGTCTAATGGCCAACCTATTGTGTGTAGCACCTCTCCAGGTTTATGCTTCCCTTCCTCAACTTCCCAGACCTAAATCAGCCAAAATTTAGTGTATTTCTTAAAGCATTAAAATCAATAAACAAAAGAAAATTATAATGCATTTTCCATGCTGGAAAGATAGAATACATGGTGAAATCTAACACAATTTTTTGCCAACATGAGTTTCGAATAAAATTAGCAAGACAGCAAAAGTGATCATTCTGATCCGCAATACATAATCAACCCTGAAAATCAGCTCCTAAAGGAAGTTTGGCAAAAGTATATTAGGCAGTTGCTTTGCTTAAACAGAGAAGAAAGGAAGAGCAATAGTAGATCACAAATTGATACGGGTTAGCGATCCTCATGGGAGCTTGAGGATAGATGATTCTCATGATAGCATGAGAATAGATGTGTGAAACAGTACAGTGGAACGCAGGTGGAAGCGTGGAACGAGATAACTAGCAGCAGATTCGAAGAATCCAGTTTTCAGCCGTGAGTCGATTTATACATGTATATGAGTCGACTCATCAGGTTGAGTCGATTCATGACTGTCATGAGTTGACTCACGAAACCTAGCCGTTTTGTCAAAAGTTTCTGCTCGGTCGACTCATCAGTTTTATGAGTCGACCCATATGTCATGAGTCGACTCATCTCAGTCATGAGTCGAGTCATCGACGGTTTCCTGATTTGGTTGGGTTTCCGTTCACACGAATTCCTGTGGGTTTTGGACTTAGTTATTTACCAGATTATCATCCACGTTTAAACACCTATATAAAGGATTGTTTTAGGGTTTCTAAGGAAGGAGAGGGAATTAAGAGAGATTCTAATCATTGTATTAGGGTTTAGAGAGGATTGAGAGGTTGTTCTCGATTCTAGTAAGATTGTGAGGACGAGATTTGTAATAATTGATTTTTCATAATCTAGAGAAGGTATTTTCCTTCGCCATACTGAATTGTTCTTGTATTTTAGTTGTCTTCTTCTCAACCCACCTTTTGGTAATTCCGCAACCAAATGGTGCTCGCACGACGACTCGTATCAAGTTGGTATCAGAGCAATCAGATCATGTGAATTGGATATCCTGTGTATGGTCCTTACTCGATCACAGTACAAAAAGCTTGGCGAGATCCATATTTCTTTGGAAGAAGTCCAGAAGATAAGGAAGGAAAAGATGGCTGAAGGAGACAATTCAACGAGGATTTATGCATTGGAGAAGCAGATCGAGACGATAGGTTCGACTCTCACACAACTCGTCAGTCTTATCCATGGAGGTGGCAAACAAGATGAATCTTCTTCGAAGAAAATTGTTGAGTGTAATGTGGAGAGAGTAGATTCAGATTCCGACGAGAAGGAGGAGACCGTTAAGGCTGCATTACATCAAGGGGGTAAGAATTCTTATCAGAACCTGAAGATTGACTTCAAGGTGGAGATTCCTGTTTATGATGGGAGTGTTAACACCGAGAGGCTTGATGACTGGATGATGGAGACGTATTTTACTCTTTATGGCTATTCGTCAAAAGAGAAGATTGTGTTCGCAACTTTGAAGCTTTCAGGGCACGCGTTGACTGGTGAAAATCCTACTGTAAGCAGGAGAAGAAGGCGGTATCGTGGGACAAGTTTAAGGAGTTACTAAGAAAACAGTTCTACCTGATGGGATTCCTTGAAGAGCGTTAGTACAAGTGGTACGGCTTGCATCAAATGGTCAATCAAACTGTTCAAGAATACACCACGGAGTTCCAGCAACAGGCGATAGTCCTCAACATTGCGACAGAGGAATATTCCGTGTTTATGAAGTATATGACGGGATTGAGCGATTACATCCGAAAAAAGATGAAGCTATTCACGGTGAAATCAATTGCAAAGGTGAGCGTGAAGGCTATTGCCCTCGAGGGCAAGCAAAAGAAGGGCAACGAGGCTAAGGGAGACTCCAAACAGACGAGAAGTGAGTCTAATGGTTCTCAATCTAAGGAGGAGAAGAAGAAGGATGATCCAGGAAAAGCAGGGCTGATTTGTAGTCACTGCGAGAAGACAGGACACACAGCTGATTGGTACTGAGAGAAGTATCCTCATCTCAAGCCAAGAAGGTTGAAGAAAAAGGAAGAGAAAAAACATACATGTTAGGTCAAGGTCCGAAAGAAATCCCCGAGATGATAGAACCTAACAGCAGTCTCAGCCTTATGGCGGGGAAGCAGACCATGGAAAAGGACGACGACCCGAGAGAGCAACTCTTTGTTCTTAAGTTGTAAGTGAAAACCAGTTTGGTTGATGCTATTGTTAATTCGGACAGCGAGAAGAATTTGATATCCGAGGTATTGGTTCAGAAGCTGGGTCTGAAGACGGTCAAGCATCCGAAACCCTGTCCATTGGGGTGGATTCAGAAGGAGGAGAAACTGATGCACTGTCAGATTTGCGCTCCACGAGTCGTATATTGACGAGGTCACGTGCGACGTCATTCCATTGGATGTTTGTCAGATTATACTGGACAATCCGTACTTATGGGATAGATATACGATCTACGAGAGGCGGGCTCAGAAGTACACCTTCACTAAGAATGGTAAAAAATTCATATTTCGTTCGGCATCTCTTCCGAGGAAGACAAGCTTGGGGACGGTGACGCGAGCGAAGAGACTAGTGAATGCAAGCAAAAAGTTTGTCTTGCTGTGCATTAGACTTCCAAAAAAGCCATCGATAAATGATTGCAACTTGGGACGAAAGGTGACTACGACGAGACGCGGGATGGATGAGATGTTTCCGATCGGACATCGAGACCAGGTTCCTAGCAGGGCCAGATGGTGCAGAAAAGATGGAGGAATTCGAGAGTTTCCTCAGCAAAAGTTCTAACTTGAACGGGACTTCAAGTTCCTAAAGAGGGGACCCATGATACGGGTGTATCTTCTCTTCGGGAGCTTAACGATCCTCATGGAAGCTTGATGATAGATGATTCTCATGATAGCATGAGAATAGAGGTGTGAAACAATACAGTTCAACGTAGGTGGAAGCGTGGAACGAGACGAGCAGCAGATTCGAAGAATCCAGTTTTCAGCTCGTGAGTCGACTCATACATGTACATGAGTCGACTCATCAGGTTAAGTCGACTCATGACTGTCATGAGTCGACTCACGAAACCCAATCGTTTTGTCAAAATTTTCTGCTCGGTCGACTTATCAGTTTTATGAGTCGACTTATATGTCATGAGTCGACTCATCTCAGTCATGAGTCGACTCATCGACGGTTTCCTGATTTGGTTGGGTTTCTGTTCAAACGAATTCCTGTTGGTTTTGGGCTAGGTTATTTATCAGATTGTCCTCCACGTTTGTACACCTATATAAAGGATTGTTTTAGGGTTTCTAAGGAAGGAGAGAGAATTAAGAGAGATTCTAATCATTGTATTAGGGTTTAGAGAGGATTGGGAGGTTGTTCTCGATTCTAGTGAGATTGCGAGGGAGAGATTTGTAATAATTGATTCTTCATAATCTAGAGAATATATTTTCCTTCGCCATACTGAATTGTTCTTGTATTTTAGTTGTATTCTTCTCAACCCATATTTTGATAATTCCGCGACCAAAGGATCCTCGCACGACGACTCGTATCACAAATGCTCATAAATCACAGCATCTATATCATCATCTCCTATCATTATCTGAACCTTTTCGCTCATTAGCCGCAGAGCGCACAATAACATGGAAATGTCATTTGGTTTCATGCTGTCGTTAGTGATGTCTATTGTTCATAACTGTTAGATTAAGTATATTGGGTATTGGGTTAATGGGCCGTGACCCGTTAACTATACCCCTATTTGTATGACTATATATATATATCTCTAGTATCTGAATAAATCAATTAAAAAGTTAGGGTTTTTGCTCTCTCAATTATCTCTTTCTACACGGTATCAGAGCTTGAAACCCTAATCGTAACAAATCCTCATTCATAAACCCTAGCCGTCGCCGCCTCTTCTCCTTGCCGTCGGCACTACCGCCGCCGTCGCCATCGCCACAGTACCGCCGCTACAGTACCGCTGCCGCTTTGTTTTGTCCTTTTTTTCCACGGTCTTGAATAGGTGATTCGAGACTACATATGACCCGATCCGGTCATCTACTACTGCCTATTTTTTTATCTGCTCTTAGTCTATGTTTAAAGAACAGATCTCTACTACTGCCCTGGCTATTTGACTACTACCTGCTTGTCACTATTGTGCAATAATATCGGAAGCAGATCTCTCCTCCTCTTCTACATCTCCCTCTGCTGCTGGTCAGACTTTTGCGCCCAAGGTAGCCTTGGGGACTATAATAAAATTGAATGGTACAAACTATCTGTTCTGGGCTCAGGCTTTCCGCAATTTTATTGGTGCTCAGAGCAAACTTCCACATCTTCTGGCCTCTCCTCTACCCATCACAGATCCCAACTACAGTTCCTGGCTCTCGTCTGATTATTGTGTTATGACGTGGCTCCTCAACAGTACGGAATCACAGATTAGTAGCAGTGTTATGTTCTTAACCACTGTGAAGGAGATGTGTGACAGCCTAAAGATTATGTACGGAATGAGAAGAATGCTCCCGTGTATTTGAGATTTATGAGCGACTGTTTGCGCTCAAACAGGGAGATAGGTCAGTTTCGGAGTTCTTTGGTGAGTTAAAGGGACTGATAGACAAACTGGAAATACATCAGCCTGCAGTAGCTGATGCGACGACGCTGTTGGGATATCGTTGTGACTTAACAGTGTCCAAATTTTTTTCTGGATTACACCCTACCTTACAGTCTCAGGTGAGAGGACACATATTGGATAGAGATACAATTCCCTCACTGACTGCTATATTCTCCAGAATCATGCAGGTCTCTACTGGTATTTTTTCTGATACTTCTGCATCGTCTCCATCTTCAGTGGATCAGTCTGCCATGTTATCTAGTAGAGACAGAGATCGCGGTCGTGATCGTGGTCGTGATCGTGCTTTTGTGGGAGGATGTGGCTCTTTTAGTGGGAGAAAGGATGATTTTGATAGTGGTTCACGTGGTCATTGTGGGAGGACCAATCATATTTCTGAGAAGTGCTGGGAGAAGTTTGGTCGTCCTTAATGGACCCAAATAGCCGATGCCGAGTCGACTCTCTCACCTATTTCTACTACTACTTCTAGTAATCCAGCTGCTACTGTTCCTACTGTTCAGCTCTCAGGCAGATTATGATAGGTTACGCCAGCTAGAGCTCTCTCGGAACAGTCATTCGGCTACTCATGCATCCTCTTCAGGTATGGATGCTTATATAGCTTCTCACGAACCATGGGTACTAGATTCTGGAGCATCATCCCATATGACAGGTATAAAGGATCGTTTTGTCTCTTTACATCTTTCTGATATGTTTCTCTTTATTCGCATCCAAGGTTATCGATAGTGGATAGCGTCGCGTAGCGGTGAGGCATCGCTAAGACTTTTCGGGCTATTGCGGTAAAATAAAGGTACAAAGCGCAAAATCAAATAGCGATCTAATTTAGATATATATAAATACTAAAAAAAGAAAAATTAAAAAAATCTAAAAAATCTAAAAGTACATATTGAATGATTTAAAGAGATCCTAAACATGAAATAGACATGTAACCATCACGTAATACCGAAGATGACTGAAGGAGTCAAAAAGTTATCGTTTTCGAGAAGAAGAGCTTAGCGGTAACAGGACTGCCCTAAGAGGAGCTCACGGTGAAGGAGATGAGGGAAAGTATCAAGGTAGGTGTCAGAGGCTATGAAAGGTGACGGGAGTATGCTGAAAATCACAGGAGACGGTAGAATACAATGGTCAATGGTTGAGTTTAATTTTAAAAAAATAAGCCTCAAACCGCTTTTAAATAGCAGTCAAAAAGCAAATTTCGAATGCAATCGCTCACTATTTACCGTTATGACACACTATTGATCGTTTTTGCGAACATACATATTCCGCAATATGTCACGCTATTGAGCGATAGCGTAACGGACGATAGCGTCACGGGAAGGGACCGCTAACGCTATTAGCGTCGCTATTGCGGAGTTATTTACCGCTATTTATAACAGTGTTCGCATCTTTAATGGTACACTTTCTCCAGTTCTTGGTGCTAGAGTAGTTCATGCAACTTCCTCTTTGAAACTCACTGATGTGTTATATGCTCCTAAATTTCATGTTAGCTTATTATCCATTAGCAAGTTTACAAAGCACAATAACTCTAAAGTCACCTTTTTTCCTCCTTATTGTGTTTTTCAGGACCTAGCAACTGGGATGACGATTGGTTCGGGGCATGAGAGAGGAGGTATGTACTATTTGGACGACAGTGTGTCGGATGCTGGTCTTGTTGTAGCACAGCCTGATTCTACCTTACTGTGGCACTGGCGTCTGGGTCATCCTTCACTACAGAAATTTAGATCGATAGTTACTGTTCAGTCTTCTCTTTCTTTAGGTTGTGAGTTATGTGAACTGGGTAAGCACCATCGTGCTTCTGTTCAGAGTCGTGTCGATAAACGTAGTAGTTTTGCGTTTGAGTTAGTTCATTCTGATGTCTGGGGTCCTTATCGTGTTCCCTCTGTGAAGGGTTTTCGATATTTTATTGTTTTTGTTGATTTCTCTCGCATGACTTGGCTATATTTGTTGAAAGAGAGGTGTGAAGTCTCGCATGTTATTAAACTTTTTTATAATGAAATAAAAACCTATTTTTCTACTTCTATTCATATTCTTCGTACTGATAATGCTTTGGAATATATGAAAAATAACGTTTCAAAATTGTGTTCTTAATGGTATTATTCATCAAACTTCATACTCTCAGACTTCACAACAAAATGGAGTTGCTGAGAGGAAGCATAGACATATTCTCGATGTTGCTAGAACACTGATGATACATATGAATATTCCAAAATCCAAAGTACTTGTGGTCTGATGATATCCTCACTGCCTGTTATTTGATTAATCGCATGCCTTCCTCTGTTCTTGATGGTTTGATACCATTCCACTGTCTTTATCCTCCTAAAAAACGTTTTTTTGTGATTTCTCGAGTTTTTGGTTGTACGTTTTTTGTTCAGGATTTGACTGTTGGTTTAGATAAATTGTCTCCTAGGTCTATTAAGTATGTGTTTGTTGGATACTCACGTACTCAAAAAGGATATAGGTGCTATCATCCGACCACCAGGAGATATTTTGTTTCTGCTGATGTTACTTTCTTTGAGTATGTTCCATATTTTTTTCTCTGGTTCCACTACCTCTGTCAGCCTATAGGTACCATCACCTTCTACGTCTCTCACTACTATTTCGGTATTTGCTCCTGTGGCAACTGCACCAAAACCTCTACTGACATACTCTCGTCGTCCTAAAGTACATACACCTGTCTCTGCTCCTGCTGACTCTTCTTCTCCAGCTGCAGGTTCATCTCATATCAAACCTCATATCTCTTCTGACTTAGATGTTCCTATTGCTCTTTACAAAGGTATACTGTCTTGCCCAAAATATCATCTCTCTCTTTTTATCTCTTATGACCGTCTTACTCAATCCTTTCGTCAGTTTGCTTTGTCCTTGTCCACTGTATCTTTACCCAGGTCAAATGAAGATGCTTTGTTAGTACCCGCTTGGAAACAGACTATGGATGAGGAGATGAACGCACTGCTTTCTAGAGGGACTTGGGATTTGGTCTCTCTACCTACTGGAGCGACTATGGTTAGCTACAGATGAGTGTATATCTTGAAATATCATCCTGATGGGTCTGTTGATAGATATAAAGCTTGCCTGGTTGCTAAAGGATATACCCAGACATATGGTATTGACTATTTTGAAACATTTTCTCCTGTTGCTCATTTCAACTCTATCAGAATTCTTCTCTCTGGCTGTTAATATGGATTGGGCGATGCACCAACTAGATGTTAAGAATGCTTTCTTTTATGATGATTTGGACGAGGAGGTTTATATGGAGCAACCCCCTGGGTATGTTGCTTAGAGGGAGAATCTTATCTGCAGGCTGAGAAAGACCATCTATGGGTTAAAACAGAATCCTTGAGCTTGGTTTGATAAGTTCAGCAAGGTTATTTCTAATGTTGGTTTCAACGTTGTCGATCTGATCACTTTGTCTTTCTTCGACGCACAACTGGTTTGGTTATTTTAACCGTATATGTTGATGATATTCTGCTGACTGTGAATGACTCTGTTGCCTTAGCTGAGACTAAGAAGTATCTAAACCGTCATTTTATCACTAAGGATATAGGAAAGCCAAAGTATTTTCTTAGGATTGAAGTTGCATATCAAAAACATAACCTGTTGTTGTCCCAAAGAAAGTATGTGCTAAATTTACTAGAAGAAGCAGGTCTCTTGTAATGCAAACCTGCAAACACTCCAATGAAGGCAAATGTTGATTTGTGAAGTGATGATACCTTTCTACTAGATGATACTGAACGATATAGGAGACTAATTGGGAAGCTAATATATTTAACAGTTACCAGAACTGATATTACTTTTGCAGTAGGTGTACTGAGCAGATTTATGCACAAACCTAGAGAGGTTCGTTGGACAGCGGCTCTGAAGATTTTGGCATATGTCAAGAGTTGTCCTGGTAAGGGATTGTTATATAAGAAGCATGAGCATACTCACATTTCGGCTTTCTTTGATGCTGGCTACGTAGGAGACATGGGGGACCAAATATCAACCTCAGGATTTTGTACTTTTGTTGGAGGTAATCGTGTGACTTGGAGAAGTAAGAAACAAGATGTAGTATCACGATCTAATGCAGAGGCCGAATATAGAGCAATGGCTCACACTGCTTGTGAGATGGTGTGGCTAAGAAAGCTTTTATGACAGAGCTTGATTTTGTTCAGCCTGGACCCATGCCAATGCATTGTGACAACCAATCTATCATTTATATTATACAAAATCCTGTGTTTCATGAGAGGACAAAACATATTGAAGTTGACTGCAATTTTGTCAGAGATGCTTGGGAGAAGAAAATCGTATCTATCATATTCACTCCGTCCTCACAGCAACTTGCTGATATTCTTACCAATACTACTTTTTCAAATGTGTTTTCTACTATATGTGACAAGCTGGGCATGATGGATATTTATGCTCCAGCTTGAGGGGGAGTGTTAGATTAAGTATATTGGGTATTGGGTTAATAGGCTGTGACCCGTTAACC
Organism: Asparagus kiusianus; assembly: GCA_022839385.1. Classification (NCBI taxonomy): domain Eukaryota; kingdom Viridiplantae; phylum Streptophyta; class Magnoliopsida; order Asparagales; family Asparagaceae; genus Asparagus; species Asparagus kiusianus. Next base: position 196,006 of record BQKN01059917.1, read on the forward strand.
ATACCCCTATTTGTATGACTATATATACATCTCTCTCTAGTATCTGAATAAATCAATTAAAAAATTAGGTTTTTTGCTCTCTCAATTATCTCTTTCTACAATAACCATCTAGAAGTTATAAGCTTTAAAGATGATGTTTCAGGTAAAAGAAAGGAACATGCAATTAAATTTACTCCCACAAACATTTCTTTAACATAGAACTTTGCTGTTCTTCAGCATTTTGATCTATATAGATCTTGAAAGTATGAAACTACTTAATGAGCTAAATAGGCTCGTTGCATCCACATCTTATTGTGCAGTGTTGGATTTTAATATAGAAGCCAACAAGCATGCAATTGATATTCGTAAGATCTTAAGCACAATGTAATATGATGGGCCCTCCAATTTACAAGGCATGTGAGATGTAACTAATAAACATCCAAAGTTATTTACTCATCTTTTATGGTTAGAGAAGCTATATATGCAATTTTGCCCTCTTACATTCCAGCAGCTATGCAATCAATTATTGCAGCTAAACCCAACCTTGCTGTCTGGAGGCTCACGAGAACATCTCCACAGATTTAAATGACTACACATAATTTACCACTTGATGAAAATACAAGGGGAAAAAATGCAGGAAACCGTTATACAGAACTGATTATTACGAAATGACACACAATCTAGATAATGCTGCCATTCAGCTTCTGAACTACAGAATGCTGGACTCTCCTTTGGTTCATATAGTCTAATACTGGTAGGTATAGTTGTTGAATTTTCACATTTAATTCCCACCCATACCCCCTTTATCTCTTCTTCAATGACTGAGTTTTTTTGTACAAGTCTGCACCATCCACAACTAGTTTACATTAACTACATGTAAATACTCCATACAATGTGGTTCGCATTTATCTCCCTCAAGTAGCCTCTTGTCTCTTCTTCCGTGACTTAACTGTATTTTAAAAATATGCACTACCGTCGACTAATATACCTTGCCTCTTGCATGTAGCTACTCTATACAATTTTGAAATTTGGAAGGCTTCATGAGTGTACCACCTAACACTAATTCAGTAAATTGAACGTAAATATACCTCTTTAATGCCTAAAGCATATGTTTGATGCTGTCCTTGTCCTTTTTCTCGAAGCTTCTGATCCCTTATCAGTTTCTATAAATAACAAAGATAAAAAATACAAGGTAAAGAAAATCCACCACAAAATCTAAATAAAAGTTCAGCAGAATATGCAAGGGAACCACTGATTATCCACAATTTATAAACAGACCTCTGATATTGAACCTCTACATCCTTCAGCAAGAAGTGTTACGCGTCCTGCATCATAGTTTGACATTCATGAAATCTCAAACCATGATTGAATACAAATAAAAAATTTTATTACATATAGCTAATAAAATCAGAATGTGATAAGAAATAACAATAATGCAACGTGCGTTTATATATACAATGTTAAGCAGGAAGTTCTAAGCTCAGACATTGATCATCCCATAAAAAATTTATATAGTATACAAAAACTTTCCCCTGTACATTTACAAATTTGCAGGTTAAAAAAAAATTTCTCAACACAATGCTTTAGATGATTGAATATGATAATTAACTTCACAAACAAAAACACAGGAGAATTCAGCAGAAAGACAGAAGAGACATTGAAATATGTAATTCTTATCTTTCCTTTTCTTTATATTAATTAGTTTATTATGAAATAAGATAAATGATATATGTTTTTAGTAGTTAATGCTTGCAAATAAAAATTTGACATTGAAATGCAAATACATTAGCTAGGAGGGGTTCGGTGTAAATATCGTCAGTCACGTGTCCAATGTGCAATAAAAAGGTGGAGGTGGCACAATATTGTAAAAGATGATACATTGAAATATCTAATTCCTATCTTTCCTTTTCTTGATTTTAATTAGTTTATTATGAAATAAGATAAATGATATATGTTTCTTTGTAATTAATGCTTGCAAATAAAAATTGACATTGAAATGCAAATACATTAGTTAGGAGGGGTTTGGTGTAAATATTGTTGGTCATGTGTCCAATGTAGAATAAAAAGGTGGAGGTGACATGATATTGTAAAAGGTGAGGTGACTCATGTTTCAGCAAGCATGAGGTGGAAAATTCCTTGGCATGAAAGAAAAAAAATCTAGAACTGGTCAGGAGCAGGAGCAGAAACATTCACAAAAAGAAAGTAGAGAAGAAAGAACAAAGATGAACAAGAAAAAAGAGAAAAAAGGAAGAAGGGGGAGCTTGCAGGCAGAGAAAAGAAACGAAAAGAGCAGCAGCAAGAAACAAAGAAGGAGAAGAATAGGATAAGAGAAAGAAAAGGTGAGGAAAGGAAGATGAAAAACAAACGACCTCTGTTAGAGGTATAATCCCTAAAGTTTTTACTTGATTTTAGGATGATATGATTACCATTTCACAATTATGTTCATTATTTGGACTTAGGATATGATTAAGATATGTATTAGATTGAGAATTCATGAGCTAGAGATTTATAATTCCTGAGAAACTAAGATATATAATGTTTGAACTTGTTAGATTTAAAATCCATAGCGAATAGTATTGATGCAGTTACAGAGAGCATGAATCAGTGATGGGAGGGAAGGGAATTGCTTCAGCCTCTTCTATTTATGGAACATCACTCTTTAGTCCAAGGAATACGATACCATATGAAATCAATGTAAAGATGTTGAGGACTGTTCTAAGACATGTCAAAAGATTCCACAGTAAGATAACTAGAGCTGAGAATGCAATTACATAGGATCAATGTTTTAAATATCGGTTATCGAGGATTTATCGGACGGTCAAAACCGATATCGGATAGCGGATATCAGCAATATATCAAATATAAATAATATTTATCGGAGTGATATTATTAGATAGTGTATATACATATTATAATATCCTAAAATATAATCTAACCATACTTAATGAAATATAAACATACCAAAATGTAAATAATCATGTTTAGAATCACTAATTAATGGTCTTGCTTCTTGATCGCACAAGAACCATTTGAGTGCATAGTTAGTAAAAATGGAATAACATACAAGCAAATAACAAGATATCATAAAGAATAAAGAATCATTAAACATAATTGTTGTGTAATCACGAGATTATAAACTAAATTACTAAGTTGAGATTTAATAGTTATGAGTCATGTCAATATTCATAAACAAACATAAGCTAATCAACAAACAACCAAGTTCCAAAAATAACAAATAGTTTACAATTCTTAAACAGTCAAAGAGCAAACCCAAACCCAAACCCAAACCAAAGATCGATAATTCCAAAATTTTGAGCTGACAATATCGGCCAATAACTCACTTTATCATCACATTATCGCCGATAAATGTCCAAAAACGATAACAGGTTTAAAATCAAACTTATCATAACAGAAGGCCACCAAAACCGATAAATCGTTGATAATATTGATTTATCGGCTGATAATTAAAACATTGCATAGGATATAAGCATAAACATATGGATTGAGTGAAAATTGATATTTATCTATTTGTTTGTACTAGGAAAGTCTAATAAGAGTTAGAACAAACTCTTGAAGAACCACGAGGAGCTTGTATTGTGAATGATCTATAAGTGGGGTTACATATTCTTTAATTTATGTTTTTGCATACAAATGTTATATTTTGATGTGCAAGCATGTTGAGCATGAGATTCATACTTTTAGTATGTTCTAAGATATTTCAGACTATTGTAAGCATGATTTAATGCTTGTTGAATTATCATGTATGGAATACTTAGTATTGCTATTGTAAACTATACATGACAAGCGGACTTTGTCAAAGATGTTTGAATTATATTGAGACATATATTGCATTATTCGTTGGCGAGTGGTGTATACCAAGAAATTAAGTAAGACACAGGCCTATCAAAGGAGTAGGGTGTTATGACAAGCAGATCGTCGTCGTGGGCAGTCTGGTTTAGTTATGACATAAAAGGCAGAGCGCTACGGTAGGCACCCTTTCTAGACAAATCATTGTTGTAGGCAGTCTAGTTGTGAAGAAAGGGTGTGACGTTGCTTCATTTCTATACATAAAATTGAATTCTAAAGTGTTGCATATTTGTTCTAAACTCCTCGACGGGATAGTATTCTATTATGTGCATGGTTTCAGTTTGGATTTAGAATATAAAGTATTTCTCTATACATCTGGAACTATGTGTTACAGTGTAATTGGAGTTAGGTTTTGCAGGTTCTCTAGTTAAAAGAAATTTTGGTCGGCTGTCATGCGCCTTGACTTTATTATAATTGATTAATATTATTGTTGGTTCGGGCATGACAAAAACATAATAGCATGTTAATAAAAGTAAAAAAAACAATCTTCACCAGAGGGAAATATCAAATATCTGATTCAAGATGAAATGTCACGAAAAGGAAAAATCAGTTCATACCTTGAGAAGACTAATTGATAATTGAGATGATGTCATTGGGATGGACACATCTATGACATGTTGCAACCTACAATGAGTAGAGGATATATATGTATGTACATATATATATGTATACACACACACATATATATGTATGTATGTATGTATATCTATGTGTGTATATATACGTATGTATATCTATGTACATGTATATATATGTACATGTATAGATGTATGTATACATATATATGTAGATGTATGTATATGTATATATACGTACATGTATATATGTATGTATATATACGTATATATAAAACAAGGATACTTATTTGTATGGCGTGAATATAAGTCGACTTTTTTTTTCTTTCCCCTTTTTTTTGTTGTTGGAATGACTTGATTTAGTGAACTTTCCTGCATATTACTGTGTGACATTCATGGTTTGAGAATAAACTTTCTGTGGTTTGACATATTTCTAATTATAGTAACATTTATTATTAGTTTGGAAAGGAATCCTGATTTTTCACATAGAACAGCATAAGAAACCTATGTGGTTGTAATGATTATATAATTATGTTTAGGCCTAATATGTTGTAAGCATCTCATTTTAACATACAAGTATATCTCGAAAAATATGCGAGTCAGGTTGAGGCTCCGTATGTTACCCCAAGAAGATTAGATTTTAAAGATTTTAAGGACCAATATCTATAAAACCCGTGTTTTGTCTTTAGTGTTCTGAATTGGAAGTTAAAACTCACACCATACACCATGGCACACCTCAAGGATAGAACGTTAAACAATTCATATCAAAATAATAAAATTCAGCACGTTAGAATACGTCATAATTGAGAGTATAGTTTAACATGCTACTTAAATAGCAGAGTCCAAATTTGGCTCAACAATTGTTCACTAAAGCATATAAAACATACATCTATAGATTAATTTGTCTAATAACAAACACTCTAGATAGGCGGCAAAAAAAGCATATGAAGGATCCATGCCTTTCAAGTCTACGCCAGGTTGAAAAGTTTCCCTTTTGGAACCATCTTTAGCAATACCCATATCATTAGTTCGGATTCCACAAACTTTATCATTCCTGTCATATATGACCTGTCAAACTTATTAAAATAAGAATATGCATCAACTATTTAACTTGATTACAAGTACAAGGCTATTAATCAGGTACCTCACTAGCGGCAAACCCTGGATAAATTTCTACACCCAACTCTTCAGCTTTGGTTGCCATCCAGCGGACAAGCTGGCTCAAGCTGAAGACAAATAACTTAATCATCAGGTAAACTTATTATAAGCAAGGAAGATAACTAGCAGGATCAAATGGAAAATGCAACACAACTTGATCCACAAAAAAGCTACTCAAAATTTGATACATTACAACAGGCGATCTCTATCTTCATATTCATAACGCACTGACTTTGAATATTGTATAGCCCTAATTTTTTTTTGTTTTAATCCATCATTTCAGCAAGTTAGAGGTTTGTACGACTCTGAAATAGAGAATACTAGATTCGCTAGATTCCTTAAAAAAGAGCGTGCACAACTTAGTTTTCCCTATTTGATATACTTTCAGAGTTACAAAAGAGCCCAGGAGAGGTAATCTTCAACTAACCCAACCCTCTTGTTTTGTAGCACAACTTCAGCAACAAGTGTAGCTTAAAATGAATCAATGTTTCATTCAGTTATAATTCATTCCACCATTGTAATTCGAAAGACATGAGTGTTCATGTTGTGCCATCATATGAAGACAAAATAAGCACATCCTAGATCCTATAAATTAAAACAAAAACAGTGAGGCCTCAGATTCCTGACATATTATTGCTTCATGGAAACTCTAATTTCCTATCCAATAAATTCCTTTTTTTGATATACACCTTTTCACAATTGCATTTTCCTCAAAACTTGAAATCCTTCATACAAACTTTTTAAATATGTCAACTGCATGTGGCTGAAAAACTGGTGGGTTTTTAACTTTAATCGTCTTTCATATAACATATATCTAGTATTTTTTCTGTAATGTTCTTTCAGAAAATAGATAAATAAGGAATAGAAATACCAAACATTAGTAGCAAATTTAACAACGTAATCACCCTCTTGTTGCTACCTAATAGTATTTCTTGTTCAACCCATGATCAACAACAAAGATGTCATTTGTGAAATAATGATATAATCAACGGTTAGTCAAAATAAGGGAAAACTGTCAGTGTAATACACACTATCAACATTTGACTTCAATAAGTTATAAGAATGTACAATATCTCAGTAAAAGGAGATGAGTTAATAGTTTTCAAAGGAATGTATGAAGAAAACAAACAAATTAACAAGGACATGAAATAAAATGATTTGATATTTATAACCATACCTTATTACATAATTTCCCTCATTTTCAAAGGGAGATGGCAGTGAGAAAGCATGTTCTTTCGTGAGGAGCCAAAACTTATCAGAGGAGACATGTACATCAATTGGGGCCTACAAAGTACTACAGAAAAATATAAGGAGTTCACAAATTAATTCTAAAAACTATCCTGAAAGAAATCACAAGTAAACACTATCTACCTCAATGTACTAGAATATTGACGCGTGACATGGAAAATCTTATACATGTTAGCTAGATTGAGCTGATGATAATGGACATGACCCTTTAATGTTGGTGTCTTGCCTTTAACTTGTGATGTTTCAACCGGAGGGGCAACATGTATGACATCTAACCAAAGAAAGGCACATGCCTCACCGAAGATAAACAAAGCGTAAATCACTGAGTGGATGATTTGTAGTTCCCTTTTTTATTTTTTAGGTGAGAATCGTAGTTGCTTAAGTCAAAGTAGGGGTACGGGTACGGGACACAACAAATTTGTAAAACATAGTGTATGGAGAGACATCTATATAAATATTTATATACACACATACTATATACTAGAATTAATAATTAATATGATAACAAGAATGAGAATTAAAATTCTTGTAACATTTTTATGTTTCTCATATTATGTGGATTATAAATTAAAAAATCACTAGTTTTTAAACTAGACATCCAAATGACCCTTCAAAATCATGAATTGGAACCTGATTATGTCCAACGAATTTCAAGAAGTGGATGTGAAGTGTAAAAATTTGTCCAAAAACTGTATGACTAATGTTTTAAATTAAAACATGTATTATATTTTGGGAATAGCCTTGTATTTTAGGAAATCCTCATTGGACTTGGATTTGGGATTGAATTTGATTGGAAATAATCAATTATAATTGAAATTAAAATCTAATTGGAAGAGAATTAGAATTGATCATCTAAGTCAAATAAGGAGTTCTACATGAATACAAGAGAGGGTAATAAAGATCAGGATACCCAATTTTATTCCAAGGGGGACTTGGCATCTTAGACGTCAATGAGATATCTCAGATTTTGTTTAGATTGTGATATTTTAGATTTTATTTGGTTATTGTTAGGATAAGATCATATTTGTTTTAAGGATTTGTTTGTTTTAGATAACAAAGGTAGTTTAAATTAGATTGTATTTAGATAAGATTCAATCTTTTAGATAAGATTGAGTTTGTTTCTCTTATCTCCACGAAAGAATGCAGGGACGATTGGAAATAGAATTGAGTTCATGTTGGTAGTTGGAGTGATTCCATCTTTTTCTTTATTTATTTTCTTTTTTTACTCTTATTTCTTCGCTGCTAGGTCATCTCCACTTCATAAACAAATCGCAATGAACCTAACTCCCACCTCTCACTCATCTGTTTCCACATGAAACCAAACCAAAAAATCAGTCCTCTACCTCGCCTCCATCTTCGATCCAAAAGAAAGCACTTGACCACCATCTTTGCCATCAAACCAGACCCGCCTAGCCTCACCACGAGCCCTCAACATCGCCATCATCCTCTATTTGCAACTGAACAAACCAGAGGTTCAAATCTCCGACTTCGCCGCCTCAAGATCAATTGCAAGAACCTACAAATCTTCATATTTTTAACTTCAATCTAGTCGTTGCTTGTTCGAGTAAGAGTTGTGAACCGTGCTCGACTTCTCATGCCTTAGGTTTAACACGAACGCATTCTTTATCTACCGTGGTTTTGTATTGTTTATTACTATTAGATGTTAGTTTATAATATTTTCAGTATCTAAAGTTATTGTTTGCTACATTTTAGTGTTAGTCTATATTTACTTAACATATTAGTTTCGTTTAATCACTTATTCTAGAATTTGATAGATTGTACTATGTTAGAGGGGAAAGCTCTCTAAATAACCCTTGAGTGGTACGTTATAAATCAAACCATAAAAAAGCCGAGAGTTGAATTCTGTAAAAGAGAAGTTGAGCAAACTAAGAAGATAAATCTATGATTTTGAGAGATCTTTTGGTGAGATTGAGAGAGAGTTTCTTGTGGAATTTTTAAAGATCACAAGAATAGATTGTATCTTGTAAATCTCCAGAATAAAAGAAGATTCAAATCTCTTCCCGTAGATGAAAGCGATTGTCGAACCATGTAAATCCCGTGTCTGTCTCTTGATCTATTTTTCTATGGTATATTGCTATTCTCTTTGGTTCGAATAGATTTTTCTCAGTGTTTTCACATTGGCCCAGTGATTGATTGGTCTGCGAAGGAGGAGGTTTAATCAGGGTGTTCGGTAACACTTCTGCATGCTACGCTTCTACATAGATTGCCAAGAGGTGCGCAACAATCTGTGTCAGGTTGCGGGTGGTGTGCGATAACATTATATAATTAAGTACATGCCCGAATAAATATATGCATATATGCAAGGAGTGTCCACGGAGTTCGGGTACGTGTATAGGTACGTGTCGGGTACGGCTTCATATTAGAAGTACCCAGGTAATATAGATTCAAACAATATCGTCAGTTATGCAATACCCATCCTAGGACTATGTTGTATTGTTATAGGTATCCATAGTAGGCTTGACGATTTTAATTAAAAGATTGAAGACTGTAGCTTTACTCCTGAAGGAGGAGAAATGTATTATAAGATATCCTAGAAGGGAATCAATAATTCTGATCAAAGGTAGAAGGATACTTGTTGACTTCAGAAGACAATGATATTAACTATATTCAATGTTACATTAAATGTTGGGCGCTTCTAGGCATCAGACTTGGCGCCCAGCGCTTAGTCACCTAGGCGGACGTCTAAGCGGTTTCTGGACGTTTTTTTTTTACTTTTTAATTATGATACTTGAAGATAAATATATATATACTCAATCAAAGATGCATAAATACTAAAATACCAATACTATTAACTAAATTGATTGGTTTACCAATTACAATAGCTCTTTGTATGTTTATACTTCTCAACTCAAATTATAAGTTCATCAAAACAGTGGAAAACTCATTCTCAACTTAAATTACTGTTAACTTATAAGTTACTGTTAAGTTTAAGTTAACAATAAACTTAAACTTAATTTTACTGTTAACTAAAATATTGTTAACTTAAGTTTATTGTTTACTTAAACTTAAGTTTACCATCAACAAAAAACTTAACATTAACTTACTTAAACTTAAGTTTACTGTTAGTTTAAACTTAAGTTTAACTTAAACTTAAACTTAAACTTAAGTTTACTGTTAACTTACATTTCTTAAGTTTAAATTACTGTTGTTAACTAACTTAAATAGATATTTAAGAAGTACTCTTTACCTTGTTAGTAGTTACAGAGATCGGGGGAGCTCGACAATGTTATAGAAGGCGCTAGGCAGACTAGGTGTTTGAGCGAGCGCCTAGCGCCTAGACCCCTGGGCGTACGTCTAGGCAGCACCTAGACGTTTGACTATTTTAAATTATTTAATTATAATAATTGATAAAATTATGTATTAAGTTCATATAAATTTTTAAAAAAGATAGAAATCTTAGTTCCACAATAAATCATGCATACTTAGATACTAAATAGCCAAAATAATAATTAACAATGCTAGAGCTTAAGATGTTTTCTTTTTTATTTTTAATTATAATAATTGATAGTGAATGTCAATGTTATAGAAAGCTTAGATGTTGGACTGATGTCTAGACGGATTTCTTTCTTCATTTAAGTGGTGGTCGATGAGGTTTTGTTGAAGGTCGGAAGAGGTAGTGGAGGTGTTCATATTTGGAGGTTAATGGAGTTTGGAGGACGTGTAGGCTAAACACATAAAATCACAACCAATACCTACAGGGTGCAATCCACGTAAATAGACAATGCTCCTCTAAACGCTCGTAAAATCTAGGTGGGCAGCCTAAACACCACCTAGGGGCTAAGCGCTAGTTAGGCGGCCTAGGTACTGCCTAGGCCTAGGCGTACGCCTAAGCAGACTAGACGGAGGTTTTTTAAAACAGTGACTATATTTATGCTGCACAGAAAGCTAATATAATGACAATGTGATCCTTAAATTGCATCAACAAAGTCCAAACATCAGCCGTATAAATATGGAGAATCACCTACATGCTTGATGTAAACAACAAATTAGAGCTTTAAATATTCCTAAGGAGAGTGCATTGGAGAAAAAAGATACAGTGAAGAGAAAATGAGACCCAACAATCTAGCATGTAAATGATCATAAAAGCCAGAATTGGATCAAACTGATCAACGGTGAAAAACATGTTTGCAAACATAAATAACATATTACTAGGAATGTGGTCAGTATTCTAATGGATCAGATATATTAGGAAAAGTAAAAAATTAGGTATATTAACAGGCTAAAAAATGAATGGATCAAGAGCTCATCGGAGGACAACGTACATACAAGGACACTTTTAACAGGTTGCCACCATCATATGTTCTTTGGTCACAGTAGCATGTCTTGTAACATATATACTTCATATACATCAATCAACATCAAGTCAAACATAATGGCATAGTTACGAGGTACTGCAACCTTTCATTTTTTTAGTGGTACACACAGATAGCACAAACGAGTAGAAATTTGGTACTTTTTTATGTACATTAACCCCTTAATGTCTTGTCTTACAGTGTCGACAAAATGATAACGCATAATGTAACTCCACTTTTGTTAAAGGTTAAATGCAAAAAATGCAAAGTAATGTAATTCATGATATAAGTTACATGTTTTATTATTGATTTAAATTTTAATAAATAAAAATGATGATGATTTTAATAAATATAATCATCTTAATTTTCAAATATAACACCAGAATTATAAAATGCATCTTTACAATTTCTTAACAGAAATACTTCGTAAATGCTCCACAACCAATCCAAAAGCACATGTATCTCAAGTTTTAAAATAAAATAAAGGAAAACACACTTCATATTATGAACAAGTGAAGTTCTATGAAAGATAAATGAGTAACACCCAGTCTAGGTGTAACCTCTTCATCTTCTATGCTAAAGGCTTCCATTTAGCTTATAACAAATGGTTAAAAGGAAAAAAAGTAAAGAAAAAGAAAATAACATTGCATATTAATATTAGATTAAAATCATCAAATTACATAAATGTAGTAGATTACTATTTACACTCTGATAGAAGTAACATAATTCAGATGTAATCATGTGCTGCAACAAAAGGAATACATGAATCTTATCATATAGGGAACCAAAGATGTGGAGGATAGAGACTCAATAGAAGTGAACAGTAACAAGGCTTGACATTGACGCTACATTTGTGGTAAATATGAATTTACTTATTTACCCTACGACTCTGCTTTTAAATCTATGATTACAAAGGTGAATTGCCTTCCAAATTTCCTAATGTTGCCAACTATTTCTATTTCCTTGGGAAACAAGCACCTATAGCTCTTCCCACAGTTTCCTAATTGAATGATAGCCTGTTCACTATATATCAGAATCTCAATCCCAAATTAAAAGCATGAAAAACTAGAAGAAGCTACATCTTTAGAGTTGCAGATGATGCTAAATAATGAACAAGTCAAAATTCCAGTTAAAAGTGATGACAATACAATTGAAGATATAAAGGTCATACCCCCTCATTTCTCCATTGTGGAATCAGTTCATCAAGTGCACGAGTCTCGAACACATTGCCGGATATGATATGTGCACCTACAAACAAGGAAAAGGAGCAACAAAATGTCAGGCAAAAAACAGCGTGTTTCAAATGACTTCCTTCAAATAACCAAGGCCTACATGCTTAAACAATTGGTGGTATTCACACTGTTGAGTGTGTGATATAAACAAGGAATTTCAAAACGAGGTTCAATTTCATTTGGCTTTAATTCGACAAACTTGTCAGCTTCAGAAGTTTGGTGTCTGAATGTGTACCATAATCTGATTGAATTTTAATATCCAATTTTGCATTATAATAAGAATTCTTGGAAGTTAATATGCTACGGCTGCGTCAACTGTATCTGATAGATGCCAAAAAAAGGCAAAAATGGGTGACTAAGTTCAGCTTTGTTCAAGAACCAACTCATCCTGCCACTGATAACAGGGGTGAGGATATTTTCTGGAGAAAGCAGGGACGAGAATATTATTTGTAAGCTTTTAACCGAGCTATGTTTCATCTCTGATCAATTAACCCACTGATAAATACATTGGTCCTGGAAATATCATTCAAAAACCAAACACTTGACCCCCCTCGTTTAACTGTAGATCCGGCACTCCGGTGACGAGTCAAATTTTCTCGTTTGCCAAAGTTATGGGTTTTGGCACTCTTTCATATACAAATGTATACGTCTACGTGTTCAAAGAGCTAGCCTCCTCACAAAGACTGCAAGTTAGAGCTAGTTCATGGTCTCACTTGAGGAGAAAAAGAGGTTTAAAAAAAAGAGGAATTCTCCTATTAGTAAAGGGCTATATTGAAAAACTACCAACTTCAGCGCCCTTCTCCACGACGCAAACCGAGAGATCGCTGTTCTTCTCTCTGCAGAGCTGCTTCAACCTAATGGCAGCAGAGAGCCCAGCGGGCCCAGCCCCAACGATGACAACGTCGTATTCGATGGACTCTCGACCGCTCGATTCCCCGCCGCCGCCGCCGCCGCTGAAGCTCATCCGGCCTCCTCCGCCGTCCAATCTGAACCAGCGGGAGATGGAACCCGCGAGCGAACTTGAAGAGGGGATTAGGGTTTGAGAGTATCTGGAGACGGAGTTCTTCAGTAATGATCTAGAGAGCGATCTGATCATGGCTGATGACGATAATGATGATGATGGAGCTTGATGAATCTTTTGATTATCGAAGAGGAGGAGATGAGAGATTTTGGAACAAAGAGATGATGAGGCTGGAAGTGGGAAGGTAGAGCACGACTGTTATTGAAATCTTTTTCCACGTAAGCCTGTCTCGTGTTCGGCATTTGCTGTTTCCTCCTTCGTGCAAGTCGATTTGGGAGAAGCCCACGACTCAAACGGCCTTTGCTCTCGGCTTCTTATTTGTTAGTAACTACTGATACTTCTAGAGTTGGGGCTCAAGCAGCCTGGGCATCGTAGGCCTGGCTGAAATTTTTTTAAGCCTAGCTAGAGTGATTTAATTAAGTTTCTTGTGCATTGCTAGCCCATCTCATCTCATTTGATAAATGAGAATCTACCTATCCTGCTATAGAAAGAACTAATTATAGGTAGTAGGAATAAAATGGATGGGTTGCGAAAAAAACTATCCTATTTAGTTATTTGGAAAAAATATATATAATTTTATAAGAGATAATTTTTGTCTCTTTTCCATTTTATCTCTCTCCAACACATTCTATTAATTCAGCAAAGAATTATGTGTTTCTCTTTTCTATCCCCTTTCTTTCTAGAACATTCTATGCCAATCAAATGCCATGAAATAAAAATGGAGTCTACATAATTGAATATCATTTTCTATATACATATGTACATACACACACGCGCGCGCATACACACATATATAATCATAATTTTATAAGGGGGAATTTTTTTCTCTTTTTCATTTTCTCTCTCTAGAGCATTCTATTAATTTAATAAAGAATGATGTGTTTCTCTTTTCTATCCCCTTTCTTTCTAGAACATTCTATGCCAATCAAATACCATGAAATAAAAATGGAATCTACATAATTGAATATCATTTCTACACACACACACATAAGGTTCTAAGCATATATCTATACTACAATTTATTTACAGTAATATACAAAATAATAATAATAATAATAATAAGGATGGGATAATTAATGGAGGATTTCAAGTTCAAATAATAAAGATAAAATCACTCAAAAATTAATTGGCCCTCACTATTTCCTAGAACTATAAAATATACATTCTATAAAATGAAAATAATTTTTTTATATCGCGTGCATTCGCACGTATCAAATTTTTATTTTACTATATCTCTACTACTATACAATGAGCATAGTGGAGGTGGTAAAAGTTGAATGAGTGATGGACATTTTCGTCCTTCCTATTGTAACTTGGAGGGTAAATTTGCAAGAGAGATTTTTTTCCTTTCCTTTTTCCTTTCTTTTCATTCTTGTTTCTATAAGATTCTAAATCATGACATGAGATTATGATTTGAACTGTAAAACCCTGTAAATTTTGGAAAATAGTATGAATTATATTGATAAATGAGCTCTAATTAAGATGAATATCATTTATGGATGAATGATTATGCTAATAATTGATTTGAGATCAATTAAAAGTATATATCAAAGTATACAAATGTTAAAACATGCACAAAGAAGAAATTTGAAAAAATGACCAATTAATAGTATATATGCATTACACACTGATACAGTTCTAATCTAAAAATTCAAAAGATAAAAGTTGTATGTATCTTAAATAGCTTTCCAACGTATCTTAAATCATCTCATTCCGAGGTCGGACGTGAAAGTTACAGCCAAAATATTGAAGACTATTTTCCCAGTCTGACTAGGTTTCCTATTTCGGGTTTGGGTTGTTTTGATTTGGGTTTGCAGTTATATATATACATGTTTTCACACGAAAAACATATCTTTTCATCAATATTTCAAACTCAAGCAGATCATCTTCCTCTCTCTCAAACCCTAATCATACTTTGTGAGATTTGGGAGAGTTATTGAGGCATTTATCGAGAGGAAGGCGGGATTTTGCGACTTTGGTGGAGAGGGATCTTGCACACACGTGTTCAGGAGTTCAACACCACGTT
>BQKN01059917.1:236424-258969 GCA_022839385.1 Asparagus kiusianus
TATATATAAAGCTAGAGATGAGTTTAGCATAAACTTCTCTGAAATTCAAGAGAGAGAGAGATGAGATTGAAGCCCAAACATGAAAATAATAATCTCCTCCGATTGTGAAAACTTCTTCACAAAACAAACTTGATTAAAACTTTTCTTCGGTTTAGAAGATTTTGGGTGAGGGGTATATATAGGATCATAAACCAAATTCAAAAAACTAAGAAAATATCACAAAACAACAAAATCTAGAAAACTAGCCGTTATTCCAACGGTCATCAGTTAAGTTGACCAGATGACACTGGTCGGTCGATCGAAGGGTGTCCATTTGTCAATCGAAACAAAGTTATCGGTCAACTAAGGAACCTTGAGAAATAAAGCTAAAAAAATTAATTCTGGTCGGTCGACCGACAGGGCCTTGTTGGTCGACCGAAAACTGACATATGAGATTTCCAGAAACTGAATTGCAAAAATTTGATTTTTAAACACCATTTAAAAATATCAATAAATTCTAAAAAAATAAAACTTTGAAAAATGTTTATAAGCATGAAAATGAACATGTTATAAAAAGAATTTTTCAAATTGTACTTCCTAATTGTGAAAATTCATCATTTTACAAAATCGGTCAAAATACAAAATCTAAAAAACACATGATTTTGACAAAATAATTTCAAACAAGTTTCAAACTTTTTTAAATGGATTAGTAGACTTTATAAAATATATCAACCAATATTGTCAAGTCTATAATCCTCAAACACAATATTTTCCAAAACAAAGACGATAAATATGAAACGAGTATGTATGTACATACATATAACTATTTGTTTCATGTTTATATGAATAAACTCTCGGATTTAACTTGAATTGCAATGGCTTTATTCGTATTCTGCCAACCTCCTTTGAATATCATCGTGAATGCACAAATCCATCCAACCTCCAACTAGAGGTTATTTGTGTAGTTTTACCTAACAAACAAATATAAACACTCGACAACACGGCGTTAGAAATTATTTGTTAATCATCAAAACTAGATTAGATATATAGGCTTATAAACATGAGGCCTAACACTACTTTCTCCTGCAACAAGAAAATTATGTCGCAGTCCGACACCAAGACCCTCGGGTATTTTGTTGAATTGCTAGTCATTGAATTTGACCAAGCGAAGTTTGAGACATTTATTTACTCGAACCAATCATTGACAACTATGAGGAGTTATCAAAAAGTGCACCATAGTACGAACCTAGGGTCTTAATCGACCACTGCATGTGTAAAGATGACCTTCGCCAAAGATAGTTTGAGCTTTGTTGGAAGCCAAGCGCCTTCACTCAGAACAAAGAAATATCGAACCTTACCATGATCGAAGGTTAAGACATTATCACGTCTTTTAATTTTGGACATCGGTCCACAACTCCTTTGGGGTTCTATTTAATGCCACTCGCGATGCTTGTTGTACTTCTTCAACATAAGAAAAGAATAGAGATAATCCCTCGTCCATATTCCCGCAAGGGAATGCCATCACTAATAGTGATTCATCTAACCTCGTTAAGTGAAAATCTAGCCAACATCAGTATTGTGTGACCCTCAGGGAAGTTATTTTGGTAGTTTAAAAGATTTGTCAATATAAAGCTATCTTTAAAAAGGAATCAGTTTTTAGTCGTCTCAGTCACAATCCTAAGCCTTTGGAGGCTAGGATCAAAAAGAAGACGATGTTCCTAAAAGGGTAAACTCCAAGAATTCACAGTCAATACGACTAGGTAATCTTTGGAGATAAAGAGGAAGATGCAGATAATTTGTTTGACCCAATATATTCTCCTGGCATCGAAGGCATATTGCCAGAGATTGACAGTGTGTACTTCACTAGATCAAAGCAAAGAGCAGGAATCCCCTTTGACTACTCCCTTCTCTAAGCTCGAGCACTACGGGCTCTGCCTCAAATTGACCAACCCACTGCTAATAATGCTAATTCTACCATAGCGTCAAATGCCACTCCTAGTTCAAGTCGACAAAAGATGCTCAGTTAGCTCGTGGTAACATCTCAGCCTTGTTCGAGTTCTTTAAGGGGGAAGCGACCAATTATCAAATTCTCCCTAGAAGAAGAATAAATGCATCAAGGAGACATAGATTCTGATCACTTAGGACCAAAAACATCGGTGTCTCCTAAGCCAAGCCACAAGACAAAGTTCCTCGAGTACCTCCGAAAATAGCTCAACACTCTGATACGGGTGTATCTTCTCTTCGGAAAAGTGATCCTCATAGGAGCTTAAAGATAGGTGACTCTCATGATATCTTGAGAATAGTGGTGTGAAGCGATACGGTGGAGCACAGGTGGAAGTGTGGAACAAGACGACGAGTAGCAGATTCGAAGAATCCAGATTTCAGCCTGTGAGTTGACTCATACATGTACATGAGTCGACTCATCAGGTTGAGTCGACTCATGCCTGTCATGAGTCGACTCACGAAACCTAACCGTTTTGTCAAAAGTTTCTGCTCGGTCGACTCATCAGTTTATGAGTCGACTCATCAGTCATGAGTCGACTCATATGCAGTCATGAGTCGACTCATCGAGGTTTCCTAGGCAGACTTAGTTTCTGTTTTGAAGGAATCCTAGTTGGGTTTGGTTTTGGTTATTTACTAGATTGCTACCACGTTGTAAACCCTATAAATAGGGACTATTTAGGGTTCTAAACAGAGGGGTGAGAGGCCAAGATGTAGATCTAAAGGGTTTTAGGTCTAAATGAGATCCTAATCAAAAGGATTAGGGTTTAGATTATGATCATCTTAGAGATCTTATATTAGAGAGAAATTCTAATCTTTTTATTAGGGTTTAGAGAGGATTGAGAGGTTGTTCTCGATTCTAGTGAGATTGTGAGGGAGAGATTTGTAATAATTGATTCTTCATAATCTAGAGAAGGTATTTTCCTTCGTCATACTGAATTGTTCTTGTGTTTTAGTTGTCTTCTTCTCAACCCACCTTTTGGTAATTCCATGACCAAAGGGTGCTCGCACGCGACTCGTATCACACTCTTTCTCAGTGAACTAAGATTAAGAAGGTGGAATCATCCAACCTTATAGGCATCAAAAATTACCTATACGTCCCCACACGCAGCTCGAGACAGAGAGAAGACGATGAATGTCACTATTCGAGTCACAAAATCTCATTTGATGATGACAAATGCATGAAGTGAGTCAACGGACCGTGTGAAGCAACAGAACTTCAGAATAACCAAACATGAACTAATCAAGAGCTGCGCGTCGCTTACAAAAGATGAAGCACCCCTTAGGTCCTGTTTACTCCACATGAGATTCAATCATGAAAACTTGTAGATCTCCTCATTGTCTTTTCAACGCACTTTGAATCACGCAATTCCGAGTTCAGACAATGAAAATACGGTGAAAATGGACAGAGCGCATGAAACTACGTTCTGGGCCTTACCGAGACACCCCTTGGTGTCTCGGCCAGGCTGAGACACCCAATGGTGTCTCGGCCATGGCTGAGACACCCACGGGTGTCTCGATCACGTCAAGACACCCACGGGTGTCCGCAGCCCAAAAATACTGATTTAGTGGTTTTAAGCTGTTTTTCGATCGTTAACCACCTGGATTTTTTTTAATTGATCTAATATCATCTAAGAACGTGGTTAAGTGGATACAATTGAAGATAAGATTGAATCGGTAATTCTTATCCGAAAATAAGGGTCTCTAAGCCTATAAATACAGCCCTAGGGCCTTCATCTTTTAAGATCTGGAATTCTCGAGCGTTGGCGAATCCCTGCCGAACTGAAGACTGAAGGAGCACGGATTTCAGAAGCGAGAGAAGATCGGAGCGAGTTCTTTAACACGAAGAAGAAGAGTTTGTTAGATCTGCAGTTCCTGTTTCTTATCATTAAGATTGCCCTGTTGCGGTGATCTCGAGAAGAGTAATTATCTCGCTGTTGTCGAGATAATTACTTCGGTTTCTTGATTCCATCACGAATCAACAAAGCTCCAGATCTGATCTGATCGATTGATAGTCCACGGATATCAACATCCTCGTTATTGGCCAAGAACCCACGCAAGCAAGAGCCGATAAATGATTTTTATGTTTATTTTCAAGAGAGTTGTAATATTTATTTTTGTTATTTGAATTCATTGTAAACAATTAAAGTTATAATGAAATCGATAATAAAGGCAACTTTCGACGGAAACAAGCTGGCGGTCACAGTGGGAGCTAACAGCCTCTCTGCCGAGGCTGTCGTGACGCAATCGACGATCAAGATCCTGGTGAACGAAGAGGTCGAATATAAATTCGACCAGCAGAAGTTTGAAGAGTATCTCTCTTCCTCCTCCTCTAGATCCACCTCTCCTTACAGGTGTAGGAAGGCCTCCTCTTCCAGGAACGTTCACCGGACTTCGGGCTCGAAGATCCAAGATCCACTCACTGCCACTGCACTTACACCTTGTGACGTCCCGTCAACGTCCAACGAAGTCGAAGCTGTAGATCTGGGCCTCCCCTCTGCCAAAAAGATAGCTATAGAAAGCACGCCTACTCTATCAAAAAGAGCACACCAAAGGCAACGCCAACGCCTTGTGCGTCAACTGGCTAAGGCTTTGGAGCCAATAGACGGGATTCGTTATGATAGGGATCTTAAATCTAGGAAGCGCTAAGAGCAACAACGGCAATCAAATAACCCCTCCTCCAAATTAGAGAAGGATGAATGAGTCCGCGTCAAAAGGACCCGCTCTACTTTTGAGGAGCGAATCCAGAAGTGTCGCACATTACTTGCACACGCCCGTGTTCTTGTGTGAAAAGCACAAGAAATACAGAAGGAATAGGCGATTAAAAAATCACCCAAACGAAAACAAGTGTGGAGGCCGAAGGCGAAGTCAGTGCCTAAGGCAAAAGTGGACGAAGTTACCATTCGGCCTTCATCAACTTCAGATCACATTTCCCCTGTCCCCGTACCTAAGACGGAGCCATATAGTAGAGTGGATCTCACCAAATTCAGAGTTCTTCTAAAAGACCGCCTTGGTCCTCTCCCCGAAGATCGAGGTAAAGCACCTGTTAAGGAGAGTTTGGGACTGTTGAAGCACTCCTAAATGACCATTCAGACTGGGGATCGTACTAATCCCCCTAATAATAACAAAGGAAGAGCCCCTATGACCGACCGCATCGGATTACGAATCGAAGTTCAAGAGCCCAATGGAGTTTCACACTCACGAAGGCGTAAATCCAAATGAGTGACTCTTGGAGACGTCAATGAAGCGTTATATCTCCAGAAGGAAATGAGTTCGTCTGATGACGACGTTATACCTGGGAGGTCGTTCCAACACACGATAGGTTGCTCTGGTCATCAGGCTAATGAGTTATACTATTAACCTAGGGGTATGAATAAGTCTCGGAAGAGAAATACCGAGAGACGGACTCTCATTGTCTGTGTGTGAAAATCATCAAGGTAGTGTTAGCAGAATGCAGCTGCCACGGGACTGCTCCCGGGAGGGTCTCAGTATTTGAACGAATCTCTACTGGAACATCTGAACCAAACACCAAGTGTTTTTGTAGAAGAAGGCCAACCGGCTTAGCTGACGAGTTCCCTTGAGTAATTATCAACATGGCCGACAAAGGCAAGTCATCGAGACGCTTCAATCTTGAGCCTTTTGCAGAAGTATCTCAGCGCATGACTTGGCTGCGGTCTGGAACTGTCAGACCTAGACCCAGGAGGTCACTGTCCTCCGATGATGAAACGTCAGATGCTTGCTCTGCGTTGGCTTCTGATGATACAACATTTAGTGCAGGGCAATCTTATGAATCATACATGATTAATGCCGAGCAAATGGCTAAAATTGTCAAGGACGCTTTAGCCAAGCAGAAAGAGAATTTTAAATTCGAAATAGAAATGGCCATGCAGCAGATGAGGGATATGCATAGTCAATAGATCGCGGTGCTGGCAAATCTGTAGGGAGAGTCCAGCCGTCGTAATAATCCTAACCAAATTAATAGTGACAGAGAGGTGGACGAGAATACCAACATGGATCCCCCTCCTGTGGACAACAATACCGGGGCTGGCCCCTCAGAGGATAACAATACAAAGGAAGACCACATCACTTCTCCCCGGAATCGTTCGAAGAAAGATATGAGTGAGGATAAAAAGATGAGGGACTTGGAGAGCAAAATTAATGCGTTGATGAGCGCTCAAAAAGTAAAGAAGTTCGGAATACCCTGTCCTTACCCAAGAGAGTGGGAATCAATCTCGTACACGGCAAAGTTTAATTTGATCAACTTCACACCGTTTGACGGAAAGGGTTCCCCCACTCAGCACTTAATATATTTCAAATCTCATTTGGGAATAATCTCTGGAAATGAGCCCTTGATGGTACAGTCATTCGTCAGCACTCTTCGCGGAGCAGCCTTCGATTGGTATCGTCGTCTTAAGCCGGGGAGTATCAACAGTTGGGACGACATGGAAGACATGTTTCTTACGAATTTCTTCGATGATGATACCGAAGTTTCAATCAGAATGTTGTTTGATGAGAAACAGAAGGATGGAGAGTTGGTGGAGAACTTCGTAAAAGATTCCGGAACAAAGCGATGAATTATCGAGATCCGGTCAGTGAAGATTTTATCCTCAAGACTTGTCACAACAACCTTTCACTAGATATCCTGGAAGCCTTGGGAATAGCGCCGTCCAAAACTTGGAAGGACTTAAAAATATGAGGAGAACGAGCTGAACGTTTTCTCAAAAGGAAGAAGGCCGAAAGAGGTCAAACGGCGACTAATACTCTGAAGCAGAATTTTGTTCCTCGAGGTAAAGGGAAAGCTCAAGCAAATGCGGTAGATGAGAACTAGACGTTCGAATTGCAATCGCAATAGCAACAACAACCACAAAAGGGGCCTCAACAATCGCAATGGCAACAGAGGTCACAAAAGCCAAAGACTATCGAACTATAATTCCCTAAAGTTCATTCTTTTAGGGAGGACAAGGTTCTTGGTCATTTCAAACACCTCGTAGAGAATAACAAGATCAAGTTACCCCCAATCCAAGATCAGGAAGACGCCAAGAAGGTTAACGACCCGAAATACTATGCATTCCATAGAGCGGTGCATCATCCTACCAAGGCGTGTTACGCCCTCAAGGATAAAATCCAAGCGTTGATCGATGTTGGAGTCCTTACGGTGAAATCGGTCAAGGAAAAGAAGGTGGATGCGAATGCCGTATCAATTAGCTTCGGATCTGTTCCTTTGAACTGGTTCTAGCCTGAGCCTGTGATAAATGTAGCGGTGAAGACCGTCAACGACGATCCTCACAGACAACGCCAAAAAGGACTTGTGCTACTTACAACCCCAAATGGCGAGATTCTCTGGGTCCATCCTGATCTGATCGAAGATGAACAATGGGCTGGGTCGTCATCTAAGAAGAAATCAAAGGGGAAAGGAAAGTCCTGTTATGGAGTTGCAGCTATTTCAAAAAAAATGATGAAGGAATTCCCACTTTCCTACTCTCCGAAGACGAGCAAGAGGTCTTTGCTACCAGGAGTGGAAATGAGTACCATTTCAAATATCCAAGTGCTTCCGGTCAATTGGCTAAACATGGGGTAACCAAAACCATTCCCTCCAAGATATTAGCGAAAATGGGGGTGGTCACGACTCCCCCGACACCAGTTGAAAAGACTCAGCAAAATCTAAAGGAGAAAGAGTCGTTATACCAGGAGGGCCAGAACCTGAAGCAGTCTTGATTCAATCAACTGATTAGGAGAGACAAACCGAGGAGCTCGAACACTCCGCAGTGCTTCGATATTATGGTGCAGTTAGCCAATATACTAGCTAGAATAACTCTATATGAGCTACTACGTCTTTCGAAGGATACGAGGGAAGCACTACAAGAAGCCTTGGCCAACTCTGACGTTTTCCTAACTCAGATAAAACCATCCCCTGAAGAACCAGAGCCTTCAGTACAGCATTGCAACCTCACGTCACACCACCTTCCCTGCATTTCTTTCACCAAGGAGGACATGCAAACAAAGAATTCAAAGCATGACCGGCCATTGTATTTCACCGGACACATTGGCTCCAGTGTTGTCAACTGGATCCAAGTCGATTCGGGTTTCGCTATTAGCATCATGCCACTCCGATTGATGTACAATCTCAGAATACCGGCTAGTAAGCTGGCCCCCATAGGCACTACGATCTATGGATTCAACACCAGTGAATCCAGACCATTGGGTAAAATCCGGGTAAAGTACCAGATTGGAGATTTAAAGTCGGAAGTCACATGCTATGTGATTAACGCAGAGACTTCTTATAACCTACTGTTGGGTCAACATTGGATCCATAGTAACGTTATAGTCCTTTCTACCCTCCATCAGTGTCTTAAATATGCAGACACTAACAACGAGGTCAGGACGGTGGTCGCGGATAAGCAACCGTTTAAGGGGTTAGAGAATTATTTTACTGACTCTCTTATCTACGGTGCTGAATCCGATACTGAACCATCGGCCCAAGGCACGGACAGCGAAGAAGAAGCTGATACCGAACCTGAGTCTGATTATAATGGTGGTTTTGTACTTAATGACATTGTATCCATTGTAATTAATCTTGACGATGAAGAATCATTGGACAACAGTTGTAATTGGTAGCTTGCCGAAAGAGTAGTAATAAATGATGATTTAGAGTATTCTTTGTGTCTTGATAACATCATGAAAGGGTTATATGATGCCCTTGACTTGTATATGCCACTCCAATCATCTTGCATGACGAACAAGCATGTGCAGGATTCATTCGGAACGACACTTGTCATCCTCGCAAGGGTAGGGGGAGAAAGAAGTCATTTACAGTAAAGGAAAGAAATTTCAATACCAGAGCACTTCTTGGAAGAAGATGACGAAGATAATAAACCTGCTCCTCATCTATTTAGATATGACACAAAAGCACGTAATCTCATGGAGAGATATGGATATGACTTCTCATTTGGGGAAGGTCTTTATTTTGGTCGAGATCCGCGAGTTTCGCCTCGCGTGGCCTATGTACCAAAATGAAAGCCCGATAATTATTATAGCCACAGAAGAGGCTTAGGCTATGTCTTCTCGCCCGATGATGAGTGCTACTGGCAAGTCATCGATCAAATAGCTAATAAAGGAAAAGACGAGCATTCTTCCAATTCTTCAGCTTGGGACTCCGGCACTAGTCTTGGAGAAATATTCAAGGGACTAATGTCAAATATAACTACGATCGATCCCGTCACAATTAAGGAGGATGATCAAATGCCATCCTGGGAAGACCCTTGGGTTCATCACCTGAATATGCAGTATGGTGATAGGTTTGAACAAAAAAAACCTCCTATCAAAGACCAAGTAACCCAAGTAAATATGGGTGATGAGGATAATCCGAAACTGATATTCATTAGCGACAGCCTCCCGCCAAATGAGAAAGAAGAGTTAATTGCCCTTATTAGAGAGTACATCGATGTCTTCGCCTGGAACTACAAGGATATGCCAGGACTTGATCCAAATGTAGCAATGCACCGCCTCAACATTAAGCCAGATGTTAAACCTGTCAAAAACCAACAAAGACGGTTTCGTCCGCAGATCATAGAAGCGATCGAGTCTGAAGTTAAAAAGCTTTTTGACTCGGGCTTTATCAGGGAGGAGCAACACCTTGAATGGCTTGCCAATATTGTCTCGATCCTTAAGAAGAATGGGAAGATCAGGATCTGTATCGATTTCAGAGATCTTAACACCGCATGCCCGAATGATGATTTTCCTCTTCCCATCACGAATGTTATTATCGATAATACGTGTGGGTTCGAGAGAATGTCCTTCATGGACGGATTCTCTGGTTATAATCAGATAAAGGTGCATCCGTATACTTTCAGAACACCCCTAGGTATTTTCTGCTACACGGTTATGTCCTTCGGCTTAAAAAACACAGGTGCTACATATCAGAGAGCTATATCAAAGATTTTCCAGGAGCATCTCCGGAAGACTATCAAATGCTATGTGGATGATCTAATCGTGAAAAGTCGTGACAAGAATGACCACATCGAACACTTGAAAACGATGTTCGACCTGATGCGGACTCATCAATTGAAAATGAATCCTACCAAATATTTTCTCAGAATGTCCAGCGACAAATTCCTTGGATTCGTCGTCACCACTAAGAGTATTCACATTGACCCTGATAAAGTGAAGGTAATTAATGAGTTGCAACCCCCAGGAAACCTTAAGGAACTCAGAGGATTACAAGGACGGTTGGCTTATATCCGTCGGTTCATCTTGAACCTTTCGGGGAAATGTTAACCATTCTCTAGACTCATAAAGAAGGACGTATCATTCGTATGGGATGATGCTTGTCAAAAAGCATTTGAGAATATTAAAGAATATCTCTTGAAACCCCCTGTACTCGTTGCACCGAAATCAGGCAAACCGTTCTTGATTTATGTTAAAGCAATGAGCCACTCATTAAGTGCATTACTTGCACAAGACGATCATAACGGTCACAAACAGACAGTATATTACTTAAGCTGGACTCTTGTAGGTGGCGAATCCCGGTATCTGATGATTGAAAGGGAGTGTCTCGCCTTGGTATTCGTAATTCAAAAGATGCGACACTACTTAGTAGGACAGACTATTTACATCATTTCCAATGTTAATTCAGTCCGAGTATTCATGACGCAGCCCGCTTTTATAAATTGGCGGTTAGTAAAGTGGGTCCTGCTTCTGTTCCAATACGACCTACATTTTAAACAACAAAAATCGGTTAAAGGACAAGCTATTTGTGATCTCCTGGCAGCTAACCCAAATACGGATACCACCAAAGTATACAACGATCTGTCGGATGAAACCTACAAAGTCAACATAACTTCCCATCAACAGGTATGACGTTTGTACTTCGATGGTGCTTCTCGAGCAACTAATATAGCAAGTTCTCCTGGATGTTCTAAGATTTCCTTCGGAGTTGGAGTTGTCTTAGTTTCTCCGGGAAAACATGTGATGTCTCGAGCCTACTCGCTGACCGAGCCGTGCTCAAACAACATAGCCGAGTATAACGCGCTGCTTGTTGGACTCAACTTTGCTAAAGAGCTGAGGGTCGAGTACCTTGAAGTTTTCGGTGACTCTCAACTGGTAGTTAAAGAGATTCAAGGAGAGTATGAGGTCAGAAAACAGGATTTGATACCCTACCATAAGATGGCCGTGGAGATGGCGGAATCGTTTGAAGGATTCTTCATCGAATACATTCTATGCTTACAAAATGCCTACGTGGACGCATTAGTAGCATTAGCAGTATCTCTAGCACAGCCTCCAGAAATGGAACAATTAGTTACGGTAAGAACTCACCAGCTCTTCGTACCAATCTACGATGTAGACGACGGAGAAGAGGATACTAAAGAAGTATATTCAACGCAAATTGAGTTTGAGCCACGAGATTAGCGTTTCCTTATCATCGATTATGTCTTACACAAGATTTTACCAGAAGATGTGAAAGAAAGAGACTCAATACGATGGAGAGCGCCAAGGTTCTACTATAATATAGAGAGTCAAACGCTATATCGTCGGGGGTACGATGGTTTGCTACTACGTTGCTTATCGATTAAAGAAGCTAAAGAGGTCCTTAAGGAAACACACAAAGGAGTTTGTGGCGCACACCAACCTATCCCTAAACTTTATGATCGTATTAGAAGAATGAGATATTTTTGGCCCACCATGATAAAAGATGCAGTCGCGTACGTACGGAAGTGTCATGCGTGTCAAATAC
Organism: Asparagus kiusianus; assembly: GCA_022839385.1. Classification (NCBI taxonomy): domain Eukaryota; kingdom Viridiplantae; phylum Streptophyta; class Magnoliopsida; order Asparagales; family Asparagaceae; genus Asparagus; species Asparagus kiusianus. The sequence continues at coordinate 248,135 of BQKN01059917.1, forward strand.
ACACGAATTATATACACCAACCCCCGGAGCATTTGCACCCTTCAGCCACGTCATGGCCTTTCGAAACTTGGGGAATGGATTTTGTTGATCCTATTTTGCCCCGTCCATCAAAGGTGATCGGTTCATCCTAGCGATTACAGATTACTTCTCTAAATGGGCTGAAGCGATTCTGCTCAAAGAAGTAAAGACGAGCAACGTGATTATGTTCATCAAGCACTATATTATCTACCGATATGGTGTCCCAAGGTGAATCATACATGACAATGGGCCCCAGTTTGTCAGTAGCACTTTCATCAAATTTTGCGAGAAGTTCAAAATTCAAGACGTCTCATCGACAGCTTACAATCTCATAGCAAACGGGTTAGCAGAGGCCTTTAACAAGACTATCACAAAGATTTTATCAAAACTCATGAGAACTAATAAACGAGATTAGGATGATAAGCTCGGTGTAGCCCTATGGGCCTATCGTACCACGGTCCGCACGCCGACAGGATCCACTCTATATTCTTTGGTATACGGGTGTGAAGCCATTCTTCCATTGAAAATTCAAATTCCATCTCTTCGGATCGCTCTTACAACAGAGTTAACAACCGAAGAACAGCTTCAGAAACGTCTCGAAGAACTTGAGATGCTCAACGAAAAGCACTTAGAAGCTCAACAGCACATTAAGTTCTACCAAGCCAGAATTTCCCGAGCTTTTGATAAAAAAGTTCGACAAAGGAGTTTTAAAGAAGGAGACTTGGTCTTAGCCATCCGACGGCCCATGATCCTTAATTTCAAGAAGAAAGGCAAGTTTGAACCTAAATGGGAGGGGTCGTTCGTAGTAGAGACAGTCTACTCGAATGACGCATATCACCTTATTACCAAGGAAGGCGCTCGACTCATGATGCCGATAAACGGGAAATTCCTGAAAAAGTACTTTCCTTAGTACATTTGGGATAACCCATGTCACGGGAAGTTACTGAAAGAATACTAATGGGGTATTCTTAGGGATAACCCGATAGTTACAAAAGGGATAAGCAAGAAATCCCCATTTGGACTCTGAATGTCCTCAATGATGGAATCTATCTCATTTTTGAGATTAAATTCACCAAGTTCGTGAATAGTTTTGTTGAGACGAGATTCGATCACTTTGATGAATCAATATTCCCTCACGAAACCCCCACTGGTATTTGACAATTCATAATCTTTCACCACAAAGTCCTTCACAGATCAAACTAATTAACGGTGAGTCTACCAAAATTCTTATCGGTTAAATCCATTCAAACCATCACCTTGTTTGTACAAAGAACACTCGTGTTGTTAAAAAACTAACACGACACCCTTTCCGCTAATCTTTGGCAATTTCAAACTTTGCGTGTTAAGTACTGATCACTTGGCATCGAAATCTTCCATTGAGTAGCTAGTACAAATCAGTATTTTTACTGCTATCTGTATTCCACTCCCACTGCTTTTTTGGTTAAACCTATAAAAGTTAGGGCCAAAACCAGAATCCCCTCTCGATTCCTTCTATGAACGAGAGGACACTTTCAATTGAGCAATCAAACCTATAAAAGTTAGGATTGTCTCAAACCCACTCGGCCAAACCTATAAAAGTTAGGGTCAAAGTCCGAATTTCACTTCGATAAACGAAGAGCTCTTTTCAGTTTAAGCAACCAATCCTATAAAAGTTAGGGTTGCTTAAATCTTTCCGATACTCGGAGTAGAGATCTTACTCTTAGTTTTATCTTTTCGGATTCTTAAGGTGGAGATCCTACCTTGTGTTTTCCCTGCAACTAGAGACGGGATATAAAATCCTTCCTCTTCAGTTTTGGGAGATAGAATATAAAATTCTTCCTCTCCCGCTCTGGGTTTGTCTTTACCCTTAGAAAAGACACATTTCTCAACTTCAAATCCGTGCACTTCATGCACGGGGAATTTTATCTCAAACCCTAAAAGAGAGATAAGTCTGCATCTAACACATGCTGTCAGTTTAGTCTTTTACCGAATGAAAAGATACCAGAATACAAGTCTGAAGACTTTTATCCTGAATCCTAAGTAAGGATGAGTCAGCACCTAACACGCGTTGCCGGGTAGTCTATTCCTATGACAAAGACAAAGTCTATGTATTCAATATTACAGCGTCAAGCCTAAGAGAATTTATTCTTTTAGCACAATATTACATGTGGAACGGACGTATACAATCCGCATGCTAGCCCGATTTAAACGTTAATCAGTAAAGGCACGTCAAATCCGTTGAAGGCTGAGGATTTGCCAAAAATCTTAAGTCTGCATCTAACACAGGCTACCGGTTTAGTTTTTCAACGAGTGAAAAGACATCAGAATACAAATATGGGGACTTTTATCCTGAATCCTAAATAAGGATGACTCGGCGCCTAACACGTGTCGCCGGGTGGTCTATTCCCGTGACAAAGACAAAGTCTATGTATTCAATATCATAGAATCAAGTCTAAGAGAATTCATTTTTTTAACACAACGTTACATGCAGAACGGATCTATACAATCCGCATGCTAGTCCGATTCAAACGATAATCGGTAAAGATACATCAAATCCGTTGAGGGCTGAGGATTTGTTAAAAATCCTATAGGCATTATGCCCACTTGGTTCACAATCAACAAAGAGAAATCATGATAAAATATGAGTACACTAAATCAAATACTAGGTCTTTACTAATAGATCAAGTCAAAGCATACAATAATAAAGCTCATCAGCCCGAACGCAATCGGCGACTGAGAATGTGAAGTTCTAACCTAGAGAGCTTATCTACATAACCCTACTCAAGCTCAGCCTGTAGATCGGCCCGGACAGAATCTTCAGAGCTACTCAAGATCTTCGTGGCTTCACCTTTTAGCTTCATTAATCTCTCCTGTGCAGATCCTAGTCTCTCCAGAATCTATCCACGAGAACTCTCTAAGCCAGCTAGCTCATCTGCAATGATAGCGCTGGACTCCTTAGCATACTTCAGGGCTTTCTTCAGCCTGGCTATCTCTTCACGGTTGGAATCTAAAGAACTGAGTAACTCAGCTCTATCTGTGTCCTTCCTTGCAAGACTAGCCATCACCTGTGTGATAGAACTCTTATGCGACTAAAGCTCGCTACCAATAGAAGATCTGAGGTCGCGCCAGTGTGTCAGTCTATGCTCCAACTGAGAAGATACAAAGGAAGAAGCCCCACTAGCCTTCAGCTCCTCTAACTCTCAGAATTCACACTCCAGAACAACAAAGTCGGTAGTGAGAGAATCAGCTAACTCAGGATATCCTTCCTCTCTAAGCATCGACATGTATCAGGCAAGAGAACGCCTAAACTGATCGAAGCCATATCCCTGATGAAGAAGCTTCTCAATCATTCCGTCAAGGAAGTTGACGAAATAACCAAGGTCCACTCAGAAAATATCCCTGTTAGGATCAGGATCGGCTAAAAGGGTTAGGACACGCTCATACTGAGATAGTAGAGACCCTACAAGTAATTGTGCAGAAGGGTACGAGACTCTAGAATATGGTGGGAAAATCTAGAGTGAATTATGAGCATACCAGTACCAACAGAGGTCCCTTCAGTTTGAGGTCCTATGCTAGGCTCCGTCAATCCAATCTCAGCAGGCTTAAAAATAGTGGCAGGCGTGATCGTCGACGGTATATCATTTCCTCTAGGTAATTCTGTAATGCCCGTTAGGTTTAGAGAAGATACACCATCGTCAGGCAAACTGGGGATGCTAGGAATCATAGTCGTATCAGTCATGATGGCTGGTCCTATGATTATAATTCTGTATTAGTCAAACAGAGATTTGGACAAAAGAAAAGAATGACGATGGAAGGGATTACATGCATACTTGCAGATCCACCACCCTCTGGTAAACTAGAAAAACCAGAAGTCATAGCCGTATCGGTCCCAGTGGCTGGTCCTATGATTAGAACTCCTTATCAGTCAAATAGAGGTTGCGACAAATTACAATATCAGAGATTAGATGCATACCTACAGATGAACCACCCTCAAGTGATTGTCCTGTAGCCTTTCTAGTAGTCTGCTTTACTAACATCTCAACAAGCAATCTAGTGTCGGATCCCGAGAAACTCGGTGCTGAGACATACATGTGTTCACTGAATCCTCCAAGATCCATACCATGAAAAGTCTCGTCCTCAACCGATCTCTCTAGCACGAAGACCAAACAAGAGTTTAAGTGCTGGATATATATAGAAAAAGGGGAAAGAGGAAGAAACTCAGATTTACCTGCGGTAGTGGTAGAAGGCTCTTTTGCCCCAATATTTGCGCCCACATTCTTCAATTTGTCTAAAAGAGAACGAAGCGTGGAAGTGATTAAAGGGGGAACAAATTCCAAATTGCCTAACTCATTTAACTGCTGCTTGAATAGTGTATTACCGAGGTTAGATATACCTGGGCAATAGAATCCTCGGCTTAATGCTATTAGCATGCGTAGCATCTCTATGTGCTTCAACATCCATAGGCTCATCACGAATGCATCGCACATTTGCTGCACAAAGCTCGAGCTATCCAAATGTCCAGGATTAGAGAATACAGAGTTGGGCAGAAGTTCACCTCTGTCATGACTTCCTGAAACACGGAACATGATTAGATTCAGGGAATCCAAAAGAGCACTATTTTAAAGTAGTAAAGATAGTAGAGCATTACCTTCTTCTCCGCCAGTAGTACCTCGTAACTCTGCTCTACAGGCGCATTGACCAATATGAGACTTATGAGCTGTCTTCTTCCGCTTTGGAAGACAAATCCCTATAGGACCAGCATGTTGCTCATGCGTAGACTTAATACGCATCTCAACCTGTGCAGAAGCCTCGGCGCTGGGCTGTGATCTCGCATAACAAAAAATAAGGGGGTCGTGCTCGTCAACCATCCTACCTGGAGTGACAAGAGTCATCTTGTTAGGATAAGTAAATAAGACCTTTCGTTCCGGCTTTTGAAAAGCTAGTCGAGATCTAGAAAGGGTATAGCGTTGATGCCAATGAGAAAATACCAGATCCATTAATTCCGAAAAGAAAGAGTCTGACAGACCTGTATCAGATTCTTCCCCATCGGTATCCATGTCCATAAATTCTTCCTCAGAAGTTTCATCCTCATCATCGATAGGAAGGAGCTCTTCATTATCCTCCATTATGTTTCTTTCCGAACGGGAGGGTTTGGCAGGTTTCTTCCCCGGCTTCTTCGAAAGCTCAGTCTTACTAGCAGCCTTGATAGTAATTTGAACCAAGTACTCAGCCTCCAACTCTGAGAGGCTCTTCACATCTAGAAGCTCGTTGGCAGAAAGGAGCCACTTGTAGCTGAGGAAAGTAAGCAACGGTTTACGCTTAGATGAAGGAAGAGCGAAATAGGCTCCAGTACAGCCCATCAAAGTCCAAAGCCATGCTCGGACGCCGTCAATAAGACCCCCCTCGATCCTTAAGCCCCGGCTAGGATTCCCAACATATAGTTGGTCGTAACCGAACTGGCGAGCAAAACGGTACGGAAGATAAGGCTTTATATGGCAACGACCCTTCACCCGAAGGACGAGATATCCAACGCGGACGTTCACCAACCAACGGAAGCAACCAGTGTCAAGAGAAGTCCGATCGGCCCCTGATTTCTCCTCATCAATCAACATGTCATCATAATGGCCCGAGAAGTGAGGAAAATACTTGAAGAACTCCCAGCTCTTACGAACTTGAAGCTCTCACTGTACATCAGTGAATGTCTTCCCAAACCACTTGCTCCTCTCTAATAGCTGCACAAAAGGAACGGAGGCATCAACAGTACTAGGCACCGACATCAAATCAGGACGGTGAAGAACGAGCCACGCCATTAAGTATGTATACGGGAGCTTAACCTTTACAGAAAGAAGTTCGGTCGACGGTTTAGAACCCACATGTGTAAGACCATCGACCAAATACCTAAGCCCATAATGAATGCCGGCAGCCATCGCCAGAAGCAGGGAAAGCTCCTTCCCGTGAGCTAACTGAATGGCGGGGAAGAGAACCTCAATAGGTAAAGCGTTAGAAAACTAATATGGAATGACACATTTCTTCAACCAGAAGGCGAGATAGCCCGCTAGCGGAGTCCTGGGCCGAATTGATTTCTGGGCATGACAAAGAAATGTTTGAAACTTGGTCCCCACAGGGAAAGCTCCCTCAGCGCCAGCGGTAGTAAAGGAACAAGCTTCGGCCCTCTCAAGTAACTCATTAATGGAAGAAGGTGTCAAAAGGGCCAACTCATAAATAGCCTCGCCCGAACTGCTCTCCAAATGCTGGAATAAATAATCAGTGAACTGCTTCAGACTGATCTGCCTCTTCCTCTTCGCCAGAGGACTCACTTTGATTAGAGATGTATGATAATGACACGTAAGGTCCCAAAGCGTGTCGTACATAGCAGAAGAATCTTTCTTCAGCCACTCTAACTGCAGGTTTGAGGGAAAGTACTCCTGATATGGATGGTCCCCCATCAGAAGACCAGAAACTTTGTGCATCTCATGCAGGGTTAACCCCAACTCTCCACTGCAAGTCAAGAAAGTGTTACTGTCAGGGATATATGTCTCCAATAACGCTAGGAAATGATGACTGCTGACCGGGAATCAAAACATGGTGGCTCGTATGGGCGCATACAACCCACTGCATTTCAGATCACTCTCCTAACGTCCTAAGACGTAACTGGTCATACAAGTCCACCACTTTTTGGGTGGCGAATAGGCCCAACCAAAACATCTGAACTCTGTCGGAGGTAACTTCCTCCCCAACTTGGCCAGACGTTTCCTCACGGTAGGGGCGGCTGTTAACACCTCGTCCGGTGGCTCGGTATCAAGGCACAAAATCCTCGGTCGAAGGCCGCGGATATAGTTATATCCATCAGAACTTAGGGTCTTATGATGGGAAATAAATCCACAGTGAACTTGGTCATGATCATCTGTAAGATTCTAGGACATCTGTCGCTGCACGGCCTGCATCTCCAAATGAGCGAGTGAATGTTGACGGGGAATGGAAGGGATGTACAAAAGGAGTCCTCCATCATTATTCAACCAGTGTTCATCACCAAGAATTAGCTTGGTCGGATCCTCAATATGGTCTCCAAATAAATAATAGGCTTCTCTAAAGCCTGAATGGAAATAGAGTCTTTAGTGAGGGTGGCATCGGTAATCAGTTGGCGTAGTGTACGGCGGCCCCTATCTCGTATCAAGTGACAAAACTCCTCGGAACGACTCTCACCAAACTGAGGGGTCGGACCGATCACCTGCCTATCGACAATAGAAACAAAACTCTCTCTACTGCAACTGCTAGTAGCATGGGGAGGAAGGCTGTCTGCAGGGAATTCAACTACAACAAAACAAACATCGAATCAGAAAATTATTCATAAATTATTTAGGGATTGAACTCATCTTACAGGCTAGCGAGATAAAGTCGCTCATTGAATGATTGGCGAGATGATTTCGAGTGTCCTACACAGGAGGAGCAGTATGCATCATCACGTAAAAAACACGGTAATGTACCCCGACCGACGCAGTGTAATACAACACGAAATCGCCCTAATATGCCGGAAGATGTGAATCGGCCAAGTAAAACACGTCTTTCGAAACCTTGATCCCCGTGAAGGAGGATGTTGGTTCTTACTGAATGACCCGTGAAGGGGCCAAATCAGGGCATGATAGAACCACAAGTCATCCCAAAACCTTGATCTCCTCGAAGGAGGACGTCGATTCTTCCCGAATAACCCGCGAAGGGGCCAAACGAGGGCATGATAAGACCACAAGTCATCCCGAAACCTCAATCCCCGTGATGGAGGACGTTAGTTCTTTCCGAATGATCCGTGAAGTAGCCAAACGAGGGCATGATAGAACCACAAGTCATCCCAAAACCTCGATCCCCGCGAAGGAGGACGTAGGTTCTTCCGGAATGACTCGTGAAGGGATCAAACGAGGATACAGAAAGCATAAAAGCTTACCCCGCAAGAGGACACTACTAGAGCCTCCCTCTCACTATGCTGAGAAGATGAGCGACTCCTATGAAATCGTGGTCGGCGCGGAGACATGGTTAACCTGCAACGAAAGTCAACGGATAAGGTACAATCATAAATCCAAAAACCCGAAAATTAAAAGGGAAATTAGGAACATTGACTAAAATCTTATAAACAAAATATGATTTTATAATTGAAGTCTAATTAAACCTATGGGTTTTATGCATGCAAACAATGAGTTCAAATTACATTTAAAACCTTCATGATCAACTTTTGGATGAAATACCCAAAATACCCCTCATGTTTAAGTCTAAATTTTAGCAACGAACACATTCAAATTTGACCATGATCGAGGAAAGAAAACCGTTGTCCTCAATATCTCATAATTTCAGCCAATTTTACAAATAAACCCCTCTACAAGTTTCGGCCAATTTTGCAAATAAACCCTTCTACAAATTTCAGCCCAATTTGCACATACATCTCTCAACCTTTTGGTCATGGGCATGTAGTCCAAATTCTACAAATCTCAGCCCTAAAATTTTTACCCCTTTTGCAAATAAGCCCCTCTACAATGTTCGGTTGCCTTTTTGCAAATAAACCCCACAACAATGTTGGTCTTTTTTGCATAAAGCACCCATCAAAATTTTGGCCAAATGGGCATGAAATTTTATTCCACTTTTGCACAAAAGCCCCTCAAAATTTCAGCCCTAGTTTTGCACAAAAACACCCCAAATTTTGGCTATCTTCAAAACCCACATTCAAGATTCAATCTTTTTCACAAAACCCACCTCATGGCATATCATCATTACAAGAATAAAGTCTAAATCTTTCTTGTAAAACCTATGGATTCTTAACTAAGAATGTAAGAAAAGAAAGAGTTCTTGAAAGGAAGCTTACCCAAATCAAGTCTTGAGCTCGAAGATGGATGAACCCTAGCCTTGAGAGGAGAAGAACTTTGACCAAGGAGGAGAGGAAATCTGAAATTCCTTTGAGAAGTTGAGTTTTAAAGGCAAGAATTTTGGTGGTTTAGGGGTTCTTGAAGAGAAGAAACAATGGAGTTTGAATAGGAGGAAGAAGAAGTTGAGGGGGAAAAGGACTCTTTTTGAAATGTGGGAATTTAAGAGGGAAATGAAAGTACAAAGTAAAAAAAAGAAGGGGGGGGGGGTGTCTTGGCCAATAGGCCGAAACACCCAAGGGTGTCTCGGCCTTGGCCGAGACACCTAGAGGTGTCTCAGCAAAGGCCAAGACACCCACGGGTGTCTTGCCCAGGTCGAGCCCCCCAGGTATTTTCGTGATGCTATTTCGCCTAATTTCACCGGTGATTGGTTATTATGATAAAAATCAACACAAAACAACACCGAGAGATCTGAAACCCTAGGTTAACATCGGTCAACGTGTAACCCTAGGTCAATACCAGTCAACAAGTTACATTAAAAAGTTAACGCCAGGCGATCCGAAACCCTAGGTTAACGTCGGTCAATACGTAACCCTAGGTCAACGCCAGTCAACGCATTATAATAAAAAGTCAACATCGGACAATCCAAAACCCTAGGTTAACGCCAATCAACGTGTAACCATAGGTCAACGTCAGTCAACGCGTTACAATGAAATTAAGTCAACGTTAGGCGATCTGAAGCCCTAGGTTAATGCCGGTCAACGCGTAATCCTAGGTTAACACCAGTCAGCGCATTACAATGACAAGTTAACGTCGGGCAATCCGAAACCCTAGGTTAATGCTGGTCAACGCGTAACCCTAGGTCAACGCCAGTCAACGCGTTACATTAAAAAGTCAACGTCGGGCGATCCGAAACCCTAGGTTAATACCGGTCAACGCGTAACCCTAGGTCAATACCAGTCAAAGCGTTGCATTGAAAAGTTAACGCCAGGCGATCTGAAACCCTAGGTTAACGCCAGTCAATGCGTAACCCTAGGCCAATGCCAGTCAACGCGTTACATTAAAAAGTTAACGTCGGGCGATCCGAAATCCTAGGTTAACACCGATCAACGCATAATCCTAGGTCAACACCAGTCAACGCGTTACAATGAAAAGTCAACGCCAGGCGATCCGAAACCCTAGGTTAACGTCGGTCAATCCGTAACCCTAGGTTAACGCCGCTCAACGCATAACCCTAGGTCAACGCCAGTCAACGCGTTGTAATAAAAAGTCAACGTGAGGTGATCCGAAACCCTAGGTTAACACCGGTCAACGCGTAACCCTAGGTCAATGCCAGTCAACGCATTGCAATAAAAAGTCAACATCGGGCGATCTGAAACCCTAGATTAACGCCGGTCAATGCGTAACCCTATGTCAACGCCAGTCAACGCGTTATAATGAAAAGTCAACGTCGGGTGATATGAAACATTAAGTTAACACCGGTCAATGCGTAACCCTAGGTCAATGCCAGTCAACGCGTTGCAATAAAAAGTCAACGTCGGGCGATCCGAAACCCTAGCTTAACACCGATCAACATGTAGCCCTAGGTCAACGCCAGTCAACACGTTATAATGAAAAGTCAATACCGGGTGATCTGAAATCCTAGGTTAACGCCGGTCAATGCGTAACCCTAGGTCAACGCCAGTCAACGTGTTGCGATAAAAGTCAATGCAAGTCAATATGTATTGTGACAGAGATAGTCAGTTCTAAGTCAACTCGATGACATGAGCCAAAATCAACTCACCAGTTTTAATTCAAGACTTCGACGACGGCCAGACGATAAACGTAGCGCTAGGAGAACTTCAGCTATTCGTCAAAATATCGAATAGACTGAAAATCGAAGGAGTCAAGAATCAAAGCTAACTACTGTAGGCGTATAAAATTGCCTATAGGTCCCACAATACAGCTTGACGACGCCGATTCAACAAACGAACTATCGGGCGACGTATCCAAGCA
>BQKN01059918.1:0-18985 GCA_022839385.1 Asparagus kiusianus
TAGGAATTTTATCCCGAATCCTAAGCAGGGATAAGTCTGCGCCTAACACGCGCTGCCGGTTTAGTCTTTTTCCGATTGAAAAAGACACCAGAGTTTGATTCTGGGGTATTTTATCCTGAAACCTAAGCAAGGATAAGTCCGTGCCTTACACGCGCGGCCGGTTAGTTCTTAGCCGTTGAAAAGAACACTCGTCCACACATTCAACATTGTGGCAGGTTGTTATTAATAACACCGAAATCCGTGTCTCACACGCATGGGGAATTTCATCCTGAATCCTAAGAAAGGATAAGTCGACGCCTAACACGCGTCGCCGGTTTAGTCTTTTTCCGATTGAAAAAGACACCAGAGTTCGATTCTGGGGTACTTTTATCCCAAAGCCTAAGTAGGGATAAGTCAACGTCTAATACACGTTGCTGGGTAGCCTATTCCCATAACAAATGGCAAAGTCTACGTATTCGAAGTCGTAGCACAAAGTCTAAGGGAGTTCATTCCTTTAGCGCAACGTTACATGCGAACGGATTTAAATAATCTGCATGCTAGCCCGACTCAAACGGTAGTCGGTAAAGGCTAATCAAATCCGTTTAAGGTTGGGGGTTAGCCAAAAAACCCTAAAGTCAACGCCTAACACGCATCGCCGGGTAACCTATTCCCGTAACAAGTGGTAAAGTCTATGTATTCAACATCATAGCACAAAGTCTAAAGGAGTTCATTCCTTTAGCACAACGTCACATGCGGAACGGATTTAAACAATCCGCATGTAAGCCCGATTCAAACGGTAATCGGTAAGAGCACCTCAAATTCATTGAAGGCTGAGGATTTGCCAAAAATCCTAAGTCAACGTCTCATACACGTTGCTGTTTAGTCTTTTCACAGGAGAAAGACGAAGTCTACGTATTCGAAGTCGTAGCACAAAGTCTAAGGGAGTTCATTCTTTTAGCGCAACGTTACATGCAAACGGATTTAAATAATCCGCATGCTAGCCCGACTCAAACGGTAGTCGGTAAAGGCTTATCAAATCCGTTGATGGCTGAGAATTTGCCAAAAATTCTATAAGTACGAGTCATTGACGCATCAATTCTATGGATTGGCCTCGTGACTCGAGTATCCGCCATGCTTCAATACCTTAAGAGCTTAAACTGTGTATACTCCAGCAGACGTACGAGTATAAACTATGTCAAACGTCGAACAGCGCATCACAATGAAGCCTGGATGCCGGACAACGCGTCGCAATGAAGCTCAAACGCCGGACGACGCCATTAATCGATGATCAGTTCTATGTTGAAGCAACCAACTCGAGCTAAAAATCAAGAAATCAAGAATTGACTTCAGGTTCAAAGTTCCAATAGACGGTCAGACAATAAATGCAGCACCGGAATCCTTACAGAAGTTCGACAAAGCACCGAACAACCTGGAGGGCTGAAGGAATCAAGAACAGAAGTCATTCCAAAGTCCCGTTACACCGACTGAAGGTTGGGACAATCACATCCAAAGTATTCCAGACTCTTCTATAAAAGAACGAGGCTGAAATACTTTGGAGGGGGTATCTGTAGGCGTATAAAATTGCCTATAGGTCCCACAACACAGCTCGACACGGTGATTCGACAAATCAACGAACCATCGAGTGACGAAGCGACGAGGTCAACAAATTGCACGCAAACAATGTCAATCGCGTGCGGAATCAATCCAACGGTTCGAGGAGTCAACGAGTCATCTAAACAAGAGCGAACTCGGATGAACCACGATCGAATCAAGATCGGTTTCGAACTCGAACTCAGAAGCAGATTAACTGCCATATTTGGAATCAAGTCAACAAGTCGATTCCAAACCAAGTCAACCACAAACCGAATCAAATCTGAACAACGGAGAACCGGAAACACCGGAAAACCACGAAATGAACACAAGCCCAAACCCCGGGGGACTCGGCTTTGAACCGAGCCACCCCAAGGTGGCTCGGCCCAAGCCGAGCCACCCATGGGTGGCTCGGCCATGGCCGAGCCACCCAGGGGTGGCTAGGCCCTGTTCCGTGCCCAAGGCACAGGTTTGAGCGCCTATAAATAGGCCTTGTGCTCATTTGGTTCAGAGGTTGGATTTTGGAGGAGGCGAAGCCCTGCTGGATTGAAGACTCAAATCTAAAAAAGATCTCAACTTTGAAGGCTTGAAGGCTTGGACTTCCAGATCCGGTGCTCGGCGATCGTCAACGCCAAATAAGGCAGGAGTTCGAGAGAATCGGATCTGAGATCTACACGATCACACTCCGGATCTAAGCTTGGTTCTTAGATCCCGAGCATCGAGCGGTTATTTCCTTGGTGAAACAATCCCTCCCGGCTATTATTCCCTTGGTGGAATAGTACCCGTCATATCGTGTAGATCCGACCGGATCGTGATCACGCGGTGGTCCACGGATTAACCCCGGCGCAGGCAAAGAACCCACAAAGCGAGTGACCGCATAACAGGAGCTCGCGATTCGTTCGGCAAATAAGGAATAAATTTGTAATCTTTTTTTTCTTATTTTTGATTTTCATTGTAACCGGATCTTATAAAAAGACCGGATCTTTGTAACCGATAAACAGTTATTGAGATGGCAATGATATCAATGAAGAAAGACACGATTTTTCCCGCGAACAGTCCCATCCTTGATTTATTCTTGTCTCTCCCACACATTCAGAAGGAACGGAAGAATTTTTTTTGAGCCAAATTACTGCCTTTTTTGGGCTCATTTTCAAACCGGTTCAGCTTATTTTGAGCACGGAATTACTCCAATAAGGTATACGAGTATAAACTATTCCCTATTGTTATTGAGAAGTTCCTGGAGAATATTCTTTTAAAAATATTCTTAAGGATAACTCAATAACACGACGCCGGACAACGCGTCGTAAAGGAAGACTCAACGCCAACAATCGAGGGTTAGTTGTACGTCGAACAAATGAGCACAAGCTAAAAGATTGGAAAATCAGGAATCGACTTCAAGTTCAAATTCCGACGACGGTCAGACAATAAATGCAGCACCGGAATCCTTACAAGCATTCGACAAAGCACCAAATAGCCTGAAGGAGTGAAGGAATACAGAACAAAAGTCATTCCAGGTCCCGTTACACCGACAAAGGGTAGGGACAATCATATCCAAAGTATTCCAGACTCTTCTATAAAAGAATGAGGCTGGAACACTTTGGAGGGGGTATCTGTAGGCGTATAAAATTGCCTATAGGTCCCTTAGCATGGCTCGGCACGATGATTCGACAAATCAACGGACGTTCGAGCGACGAGGCGATGAGGCACGCAAGCAACGGAATACGTTCGCGTGTGGAACCAATCCAACGGTTCAGAAAGTTAACGAGTCGTCCAACAACAAAATGGACTTGAACTCAAACACCGTGGCGGATTTACTGCCAAATGAAGACTAGGGCTATCAAACCAAGACCCGAACAAATCAAACGAACTCAATACAGAACCGGAAAACAACCGAACGACGGAAAGCACTCGGGGACTCGGCCTAAACCGAGCCAACCCGGGGTGACTCGGCCCAAGCCGAGCCACCCCAGGGTGGCTCGGTGGCCGAGCCACCCCAGGGTGGCTCGGCCAAGGCTGAGCCACCTCAGGGTGGCTCGGCCAAGGCCGAGCCACCCTGAGGTGGCCGGCGCCTTCCCCCCTCTCTCTTGTGCACAGAAGCACAGTTTTGAGTGCCTATAAATAGGCGGGGTGGTTGTTCATTTGAGAGGACTTTTTCTGAACTTCTGAGGAGCCGAAACTCTGCCGGATTGTCACCTCAACTCGGATTTGTGAAGGCTTGAAGACTTGGACACTCGGATTCAGTTCTTGGCGAGCACCCGCAACAAACAAGGCAGGAGTTCGAAGAGGCTAATCCTCAGATCTACGTTGTTCTACTCCGGATTTAAGCTTGGTTCTTAGATCCCGAGATTCGAGCGGTCGTTTCCTTGGTGAAACGATCCCTCCCGGCTATTATCTCCTTGGTGGGATAATACCCGTTATACCGCGTAGATCTGTTTGGATCGAGATTGCACGGTGGTCCACGGTAATCAGCCCCGGCACAGGCAAACAACCCAAAAAGCGAGTGACCGCAAAACAGGAGCTCGCGATCTGTTCGTTAAATAAGGAAAGTTGTAATTTTTCTTTATTTGTTTTGAATTCCGTTGTAACCGGCTCTTATAAAAAGACCGGATCTTTGTAAACACAAAAAGTTGTTAACATTGAGTGCAATGAGTTCGTCAATGAAGAAGAATCTGATTTTTCCTGCGAACAATCTGGCGACCACAGTGGGAGCCACCGATCTCGCTGCCGAGATCGGAGTGTCGCAGCCGCGGATCTCGATCCCGGTCGTGGAGGAGGTCGAGTATGAATTCGACCAGCAGAAGTACGAGGAGTACGTGTCCTCGTCCGGATCTACCTCCTCCCCTAAGTCCAAGAAGTTTCAGAAGTTCTCCTCCAGGAGAAAAGTCCGTTGGTGTGATGAAGTTGAAGCCACCAACGATGACCTCACCCCAATCGACGCCGAAGCTGCGTTGAGTGAGGCCCTACCGACCTCAAAGAAGGTCAAATCCGCCATTGAAGGCGTGGTGACTCTCTCTAAGAGAGCCCGCCAGAGGCAGCGTTAACGCCTCGCGAAGCAATTCGCCAAGGCCATGGAGTCCGTTGACGGGGTCCGCTACCATGCAGATCTGAAGAATAAACGAGGCAAACAACCTCAACAGCAAGTGAAGGGTGGTTCCTCCAAACCATCGACAATGGAGTGGGTCCGTGTCAAACAGAATCGCTCGACATTGGAGGAGCGCATCCGCAAACGGCGCGCGTTATCGGCGCAAGCACGGGCCAAAGCTGAAGAAGCCCGTCGGAAGCTGCAGAAGGAAGATGGTCGAAGATGGTGAGCATTCAAGGGTCACAGCAAATATGACCAGCACAGGAACATCGGCTCAGGATAACCCCGAGGTGGTTCCAGAAATACCCCGACGTGTAACTCGTCTACAATCCGGGGCTATCATTCGCGCGACATATGGTAGAGTCCGAACAAGAGTACCTTCGGGAGATGAAGAATCAGATGCCGGCTCAGCAGTTGCGTCTGATAATACAGTGTCCAGTGAAGGACAACCCCACGAGGCGTTTATGATAAGCGCGGAGCAAGTGGCCAAGATGCTTGAAGATGCCATGGCCAAACAACAGGAGACCTTTAGGTTCGAAATGCAAATGGCTATGCAGAACATGAGAGAGATGCATGACCAACAGCTTCAAGCATTGAGGAACCAACAAGGCGAACCAAGTCGTCCCAACCAGAACAACCTGGAAGATGAGGACACAAATGAGGTTCGCAATGTTAACAACCCTCCCATCAACCCAGGGGGTGGTAACGAGAATGCTAGCGAAGACACAGGTGAAAGCCTAAAAATTAAAAATCTCGAGAGCAAGATCAACACATTGATCTCTGCTCAAGAGACGAAAAAGACGGGCATTCCTTGTCCATACCCAAGAGAGTGGGAATCAATCCCATATCCGGCGAAGTTCAGTCTAATTAACTTCACGCCGTTTAATAGGATGGGTTCCCCTACTCAGCATTTGATTTACTTCAAATCGCACTTGGGAGTCATCTCTGGTAATGAGCCTCTGATGGTGCGGTCATTCGTTGGCACTCTTCGCGGAGCCGCCTTCGATTGGTATCGTCGCCTCAAGCCAGGAAGCATAAACAGCTGGGACGACATGGAGACCAAGTTCCTCGCGAATTTCTTCGACGATGATACCGAGATCTCTATCGGATCGTTGCTCGATGAGAAGCAAAAAGACGGGGAGTTGGTCGACACCTTCGTCAAAAGGTTCCGGAACAAGGTGATGAATTGCCGGGACCCAATCACCGAGGAATTCATCCTCCAAACCTGCCACAACAACCTTTCACTGGATGTTTTGGAAGCAATGGGCACCGCACCATCCAAGACCTGGAAGGATTTGAAAGTCCGAGGAGAACAAGCTGAGCGTTTCCTTAGGAGAAAGAAGGTGGAGAGAGGCCAACCGGCTACTAATCCTCCGAAGCAGAACTTCAACCAGAAAGGGAAAGGTAAAGCTCATGTTAATGCTGTTGATGCTAACCAGACATTTCAATTACAACCTCAGCAACAGCAGCAGCAGCGGGCGCCACAACAATCGCAACCGCATTGGCAGCAACGGTCTCAGAAGCAAAAGTCTTCGGAGCCGAGGTTTCCCAAAGTATACTCCTTCAAGGATGATGAAGTCCCCGGCATCTTCAAGTACTTGTTGGAGAACAACAAAATCCAGTTGCCGGCGATCGTGGATCATGAAGGAGCCACTAAGGTGACGGACCCGAAGTACTGCGCGTACCACAGAGCGGTCCACCATCCAACGAAGTCTTGCTATCACCTCAAGGACAAGATCCAAGCGTTGATCGATGTAGGAGTCATAACTCCGAAACCGGCTAAGAATGTGGGAGCAAACGCGGTGTCGATTAGTTTTGGATCAGTACCTACAGCTTGGTTTGAGCCGAAGCGTGTCACCAAAGTCGGGATGAAGACGGTGAATGACGACCCGCACGGACAACGCCAAAAGGGACTTGTGCCTCACACAGCCCCAAACGGTGAAATTCTCTGGGTGCACCCCGACCTGATTGAAGATGAACAATGGGCCGGATCGTCATCCAAGAAGAAGTCCAAAGGGAAAGGCAAGTCTTGTTACGGAGTTTCTGCCATCCCGGGGGAAGACGATGAAAGGATCACCGCTTTTCCGTTTTCCAACGAGGAACAGCAGGTCTTTGCGACTCGGAGTGGAAATGAATACCATTTCAAATATCCATCTCCTGGAAATCAAATAGCTGAACAGGGGGTGACAAAACAGGGACCAGCCAAGACTCTCACAGAACTGGGGGTGATTACAGTTCCCAAACCGGTTGAAGATGCTCGACGACAGCCGGTTAACAAACAGAAAGAAAAGGGGCCTGAGGAGGTTCAGAATCCGAAGCAGTCTCGTTTCAGTCGTCCGATTGGAAAGGACAAACCGGAGAGTTCAAAAAATCCGTGTGCCTTCGACATCATGGCTCAGCTAGCCAATATTCCAGTGCGGATAACGCTGTACGAGTTGCTCCGATTGTCCAAGGAAACTAGAGAAGCCTTGCAAGAAGCCTTGGCCGATTCGGAGGCATTCCTCACCAGGGTCAAACCAGCTCCCGAAGAACTGGGAATGTTAGCCCAACAGTGTAATGTGGCGGCCAAGAATCTTCCCTGCATCACCTTCACCAAAGAGGACATGCAGACGAAGAATTCAAATCATGATCGGCCCTTGTACTTCGTCGGGTACATTGGCTCCAGCGAGGTCAACTGAATCCAAGTGGATCCGGGTTCCGCTGTGAGTATTATGCCACTTCGCCTAATGCACAGCCTTGGCATTCCAGTCAGCAAGTTGGCATCTACGGGCACAGTCATTTACGGATTCAACACCAGCGGGTCAAGACCTTTGGGGAAAATCCGGATAAACTGCCAGATGGGCGATCTGAAAACGGAGGTCACGTGCTACGTGATTGATGCTGAGACATCATATAACTTGCTATTGGGTCGGCCTTGGATCCATAGTAATGTTATAGTTCCCTCCACCTTACATCAGTGTCTGAAATATATCGACACTGATGGAAGGGTCAGGACGGTGGTCGCGGATAAGCAACCATTTAAAGGGTATGAGAATTACTTTACAGATTCTCTCCTTTATGGTAATGAATCCGATACGGAACCATCGATCCAGGGCACGGACAGCGGAGAAGAAGCTGATTCCGAGACCGGATTCGATTACAATGGTGGTTTTGTTCTAAATGACATTGTACCCTTTGTAATCAATCTCGACGACGAACAGTCGTCAGATGGCGGTTGTAACTGGCAACTTGCCGATATTGAAATAAATCGTGATTTAGAGTATTCCTTGTCTCTTGATGATGCGATAAAGGGATTATACGATAATCCCGAGTTATGTATGCCGCTCCGATCTTCTTATGTAACGAAGAAGCGTTCCCAGCATTCATTCGGAACAACTCGGATTATTCCTGCCAAAATAGGAGGACAAAAAGAAGTGATCTACGGTAAAGGAGAAAGTCTTCCGTTGCCAGATCATTTCCTAAGAGAAGATGAAAACGACGACAAATCTGGTTTACACTTATCTAAGTATAGTCCGGAAGCGCGCATATTCATGGAAAAGCAGGGATACGACTTCACACTCGGTGAAGGTTTGTACTTCGATCGAGGTTCCCGTGTCCCAGTCAAAGCGGCGTATGTACCGAAAGGGAAACCAGATGACTATTACCATCACAAGAGATGCCTAGGCTACGTCTCATCAGATGACGAATGTGGTTGGCAAATCATCGATCAAATTGCTAACAAAGCTAAGGATGGGTACTTGCCAGATTCTTCAGCTGAGGATTCCGACACAAGTTTAGGAGAGATGTTCAAAACCTTAATGTCGAACATGACTACAGCTGATCCATCTACGATGGAGGATGACGATCAAATGTCAACATGGGAGGACCCATGGGTTCATCACTTAAACATGCAGTATGGTGATAGGTTCGAGCAAAGAGAGCCACCCACCGAAGACGAAGTAGTCCAGATCAATATGGGTGATGAAGCCAATCCAAAGCCCATATTCATCAGTGGTAGTCTCCCCTCAGATGAGAAGGAAGAGTTAATTACCTTGATCAGAGAGTACATTGATGTCTTCGCCTGGAACTATGAAGACATGCCAGGACTTGACCCCAATGTGGCAATGCACCGCCTCGACATCAAGCCGGATGCCAAACCTGTCAAGCAACAGCAAAGACGGTTTCGTTCGCAGATCATTGAAGCCATCGAGGCTGAGGTTAAGAAGTTGATCGACTCAGGATTTATCCGAGAGGAACAACATCCAGACTGGTTAGCCAACATCGTTCCCGTCATGAAGAAAAATGGCAAGATCAGGATTTGCATCGACTTCAGGAATCTGAACGAAGCATGTCCAAAAGACGATTTTCCTCTCCCGATCACGGATGTCATTATTGACAATACATACGGATTCGAGAGAATGTCCTTCATGGACGGCTTTTCGGGGTATAATCAAATCAAGATGCACCCGGACGATGAGAAGCATACAGCATTCAGAACGCCCCTCGGTATCTTCTGCTACACGGTGATGCCGTTCGGTCTGACGAATGCAGGTGCTACATACCAACGAGCGATGACTAAGATTTTCCAGAAGCACCTCAGGAAAACTGTTGAATGCTACGTTGATGATTTGGTGGTAAAAAGCCGCAACAAAGAAGATCACGTCAAAGACTTGAGAACGATGTTTGATCTCATGCGGAGTCATCAATTAAAGATGAATCCCACAAAATCCTTCCTCGGAATGTCCAGCGGAAAATTCCTTGGATTCGTCGTCACCACTAAGGGTATACACATTGACCCAGACAAGGTAAAAGCGATAAATGAATTGCAACCCCCGAGGAATCTAAGAGAACTCAGAGGATTGCAAGGGCGTTTAGCTTACATCAGGCGGTTCATTTTGAATCTTTCCGGGAAGTGCCAACCATTTTCTAAGCTAAACAAGAAGGGCGTATGATTTATTTGGGATGACGCTTGCCAAAAAGCATTTGAAGATATCAAAGCATATCTGATAAATCCCCCTGTTCTTGTCGCACCAAAATCAGGTAAACCGTTCTTGATCTACATCAAGGCGATGAACCATTCGGTCAGTGCTTTGTTAGCACAAGACGATGATAATGGTCACGAACAGGCAGTCTATTATCTAAGTCGGACCTTGATAGGCGCCGAGTCTCGATACCCGATGATCGAGAAAGAATGTCTCGCGTTAGTGTTCGCGGTACAGAAGATGCGACATTACTTAGTTGGCCAGACGATTTATGTCATCGCTAATGTTAATCCGGTACGGGTATTCATGACTCAACCAGGTTTGATGAATTGGCGGTTAGCAAAGTGGGCCCTTCTCTTGTCCCAATATGATTTGCACTTCAAACAGCAGAAGTCAGTCAAAGGACAAGCAATTTGTGATCTTCTGGCGGCAAGTCCGACAACAGATACGGTTGAAGTGTATGACGACTTGCCAGATGAAACCCACGAGGTTAACGCCACATCACACCAACAAGTATGGCAATTATACTTTGATGGTGCTTCGAGAGCAGTTAATAAAGCAGTAATCCCTGGATGTCCCAAAATCACCTCCGGAGTTGGAGTGGTCTTAGTTTCCCCAGGGAAGCACGTGATGCCTCGATCTTATTCACTGACGAACCCATGTTCCAATAACGTAGCCGAGTACAACGCGCTCATCATTGGACTCAGTTTCGCTAAGGAACTGGGGGTCGAATATCTCGAAGCCTTTGGAGATTCTTAATTGATCGTCAACCAAGTTCGTGGAGAGTATGAGGTCAGGAACCCAGACCTGATTCCATACCACCAGGAGGCCGTCAGAATGGCAGATTCTTTTAAAGAATTCTATATCGAATATATCCCGCGTCTTCAGAACGCTTATGCAGATGCACTGGCAGCACTAGCAGTATCACTCGCGCAACCGCCCAAAACTGAACTGCTAGTCACAGTAAGATCACACCAACTCTGCGTACCCATATACGATATGGATATCGAAGAGGAGGAAGATAGAAACGTAAACGCCAAAGAGGTGAACTCAACCCAAATCGGGTCCGAGTCCCGAGATTGGCGTTTTCCCATCATCGATTACGTCCAATACGGTATTTTGCCGGAGGATGTAAAGGAAAAAGAATCTATTCGCCGAAGAGCACCACGGTTCTTTTACAATACCGAGACCCGTACGTTATATCGCCAGGGATATGACGACTTACTTCTCCGATGCCTTTCGAACGAAGAAGCAAAAGAAGTTCTTAAAGAAGCACATGAAGGAGAATGCGGTGCGCATCAGCCTGGTCCCAAGCTGTATGATCGAATCAGAAGAATGGGATATTTCTGGCCAACAATGGTTCGTGACGCGATCGAGTACGCCCAAGAATGTCACCCTTGCCAAGTGCATGCGAATTATATGCACCAACCACCGGAGCGATTACACACATCAATCACGTCTTGGCCATTCGAGACATGGGGTATGGATATCGTTGGTCCCATCTTCCCGCCTTCAGTCAAAGGTGATCGATTTATTCTCGCTATCACCGACTACTTTTCAAAGTGGGCTGAAGCCATTCCGCTTAAGGAAGTGAAGACGAACAATGTCATCAACTTCATCAAGCATCATGTCATATACCGACACGGCGTGCCGAGGCGGATCATACATGACAACGGTCCGCAATTCATAAGCAACGCCTTCATCAGGTTCTGTGACAAGTTCAAGATTCAAGATGTTTCGTCAACAGCTTATTATCCCGCTGCGAACGGATTAGCTGAGGCTTTCAACAAGACGATCATCAAGATCCTGTCAAAGCTTGTGAAGACCAATAAGCGAGATTGGGACGATAAACTCGGCGAAGCGCTCTGGGCTTATCGCACCACCATACGTACACCTACGGGAGCCACTCCATATTCTCTGGTGTACGGATGTGAAGCTGTGCTACCGTTAGAGATTCAAATCCCCTCCCTTCGGATCGCTATCACAACTGAGATGACGACCGAAGAGCAGCATCAAAAACGTCTTGAGGAACTCGAAAGGCTGGACGAAAAGCGCTCGGAAGCTCAACAACACATCGAGTTCTACCAGGCTAGGATATCCAGGGCTTTTGACAAAAGGGTTCGCCAAAGAAGCTTCAAGGAAGGAGATCTGGTCCTCGCTGCTCGCCGACCAATAATCCTCACTTCTAAGAAGAAAGGTAAATTCGAACCTAAGTGGGAAGGACCGTTTGTAATAGACACAGTCTATTCAAACGGCGCTTACCGCTTAATTTCTTTAGAGGGCATCAGGCAATTAATGCTAATAAATGGGAAGTTTCTGAAAAAGTACTATCCCTAGTACGTTCAAGACAACCCATTTATCGGGAAATTCCTTGAAGAATATTACACTTAATATTCCAAAGGATAACCCAAGTTCACACCACTAAAATCCCTCACTGATCAATTTCAATTGACAGTGAGTCCACCCAAAAAAGGTCCACTCTCAATTCGGAGTCCCCTTTCGATAAACGAAAGAACTCTCTTTCTTTTCTCTTTGGTTCAACCCTTTCATGGTTATAACCGAAGCTGAAATTTCACTTCGATAAACGAAGAACTCTTCTTTCGATCAGATAACCAAACCTATAAAAGGTAAGCTTATCTAGATCTTTCGGATTCTCGGAGTGGAGATCCCACTTCTAGTTTCCTTCTTGCACTGGAAATAGAATATAAAATTCTTCCTTTCCAGAAACAAGGAATAGAATATAAAATTCTTCCTTCCTTGTTCAGGGAATAGAATATAAAATTCTTCCTTCCCACACCAACTCCTTTTCCAAAATTTATAAAATTAGGATTCATCCTAGGAAGTTTATCCCGAATCCTAAGCAGGGATAAGTCTGCGCCTAACACGCGCTGCCGGTTTAGTCTTTTTCCGCAGAAAAAGACACTAGAGTTCGATTCTGGGGTATTTTATCCTGAAACCTAAGTAAGGATAAGTCGACGCCTAACACGCGTCGCCGGTTGGTTCTTAACCGTTAAAAGGAACACCCGTCCGCATATTCAATATTATGGCAGGTTGTTATTAATAACACCGAATCCATGCCTCACACGCATGGGGAATTTTATCCTGAATCCTAAGAAAGGATATGTCGACGCCTAACACGCGTCGCCGGTTTGATCTTTATCCGTAGAAAAGGATACCAGAGCCTGACTCTGGGGACCTTTATCCCAAAGCCTAAGTAGGGATAAGCCAACGTCTAAAACACGTTGCTGGGTAGCCTATTCCCATAACCATGGCAAAGTCTACATATTCAAAGTTGTAGCACAAAGTCTAAGGGAGTTCATTCCTTTAGCGCAACGTCACATGCGGAACGGATTAAAACAATCCGCATGTAAGCCCGACTCAAACGGTAGTCGGTAAGAGCACATCAAATCCGTTGAAGACTGAGGATTTGCCAAAAATTCTAAGTCAACGTCTCATACACGTTGCTGTTTAGTCTTTTCACAGGAGAAAGACGAAGTCTACGTATTCAATGTCGTAGCACTAAAAGAGTTAACTCTTTTAGCTTAACGTCACGTGTGGAACGGATTTAGACAATCCGCACGCTAGCCCGACTCAAACGGTAGTCGGTAAAGGCTAATCAAATCCGTTGAAGGCTGGGGGTTAGCCAAAAATCCTAAAGTCAACACCTAATACGTGTTGCCGGGTAGCCTATTCCCGTAACAATGGCGAAGTCTATGTATTCGACATCATAGCATGAAGTCTCAGAGAATTCAATCTCTGAGCGCAACGTTACATGCGAGCGGATTTAAACAATTCGCATGCTAGCCCGACTTAAACGGTAGTCGGTAAAGGCTAACCAAATCCGTTGATGGCTGAGGGTTTGCCAAAAATCCTATGAGTATTGTGGTCAATCATTTCAAACGGAATGACGAATCGTAATAAAGATAAAAAGGAAATTCACTAAAAGAGTCAAGAGTCAAAACACTCAGCAAACAAAATCACACATCAAGCCCGTGGCTAAAAATCTGCTGACTGAACTTAGACAGCTTATCATCATAAGCTTGACTAAGCTCAGCTCTAATGGACTCCTCAGTGGCGGTCGAAGTCTTCGTAGCAGTCTCCTCTGTCTCGACCAGCTTCTGCTTCAAGGACTTCAACTCACTAGACAAAGCCGTGCAGGTCTGCTGATCCTGTCCTCTCGTCATCTGGAGAATACCCAAGGTCTCCTCTTTCTCGCGGAATTCTCTTCTGAGCTGGTCTATCTGGGTCTCACAAGAGGTGATGGAAGAGTCAAGCTCGGCAAGGGAAGATAACCTGGTGGCAAGGCTAGTCTCAACTCGATCCACTCGGTCTCGCTGCACCTGAGTCTCAAAATCAGCGAGAATCTGAGTCTCGCGCAATGACTGTAAACGGGTCTCCAGCTCAGCAGCAATGAAGGAAGAGACACCGGTATCTCGAAGCTCACGAAACATCTGGAGCTCATGCTCTAAGCAGTCAAGATCGTCAACTATAGCCTTCGCCAAGTCTGGATATCCTGCGTCCCTTATCAAGTTGATTCTAGAATTAAGGAGAGGTTTAAACTGGTGAAGTGAAAGTCCGCCGTGGAAGAGCTTGCCGATCATAGCATTCACAAAGGAGAAGAAGGAGCGAACTTCTATGCAGATGACGACCTTATCAGGATCGTCGTCAGATAACAACTCCTTCACTAAGACATGAAGACGAGAAGAACGCCCTACACAAAAAAGAGAGAAGTCCGTTAAAAGTCTTAATAAGAAAAAGGAATAGCACTCTTCAATGAGTTGACTTATACCTTCTTCCCCTTGAGCCGCTGGGGGTAGTGGAGGTGTAACGGCTGTAGGTGCATCAACTGGTGTAGTTGGTCTCACAACCGGCTCAACAGGGTCTTTCTCAACAAAAACTCCTGCCAGATTCAAAACAGAATTCGCAGAGGCGTTACATTATAGTTGCATTAGTCAAGATTGGCTAGTCCTATAATCAACTCAGAAAGAGGCACATACCTTCAAAGGAACCATCCTCGGGATTTTCAGCGAAGGCGGGCTCAGAAAACATATCCCCAGGTAACTGGTTATCAATCTGAGGAGAGCTATATATGTAGTGCATCATAGGAGTGTCCGCAAACAAGCTTCCCTCGTCAAAATCATCAATAGAGAAATCTGACATAAAAGAATATAAGTGCCAAAGAAGAATGAAGAGACTACAACTAATGGAAATGAGTTACCTCTCACGGGTGCATCAGCCTCTTCATTTCCAAGATTCGCCTCCTGCAAATTATCTGAAGAAGTAAGAAGTAGAGGACAGTTAGAGGATACATAAATTCATTTGTGTATTATCTAAAGAAATACAGTGTCAGTGTTAGATGTACCTGGATTCACGGAATCGGGTCCCACATTGATCTCCTCTCTAATGTCAGCAACTCCTGTAAGCCTCTCTACATGAGGTAGTGGGTCAGACTCATCGGGAGATACGGGAATGGGAGCAGGACTCATCTCATTCTCTCCACGCACTCCTATATAGAGATAGAAGAGCATGAGTCAATGTTCCGAATAACCAAGAGAATGGTTCACAGGATGGATATTACCTCCGTCACTGGCAAGATCATCGCCAGCCAGGTCCATATCAGAAGCTCGGGAAGCTGCACGCGGCTTACGGGCTAATCTCTTCCGCCTAGCAATGGGGATCGAAGGTCTCGCCTGGGGAGGAGGACGGAACTCTTCATCCTGATCAACTGTGGTCCCTGAAACATCAAACCATAGTCAGTTTCAATACTTCTGGAAGATAGAAGGAAAAGATGAATTGCAAACCTCGCTCGGAAAAGTCATCGTAATCTTCGGGATCCCCGCCTGAAGCCTCGTCTGTGGAATGGAATGTCCTCTGGCCCTCTTCATCAATCCGGCGAGTCTTGTTCCGCGTCCTCTGTGCCCGAGCGTTCTCCCGAATCCTAAGGGAATCAAGCTGAGAAGCCTCCTCAGCCTCTATCTCTGCAATCAGCTTCACGGGGACAGTCTTGTTAGCTGCTAGTAACCACTTGCAGCTCAAGAAAGTGAGGTTCAACTGCCGATCAATACTCGGGAGACTGAACTTAGCACCAGTACAGCCAGTCACGGTCCACAACCATGCACGGAGACCGTCTACCAAACCACTATGGGTCCGAAACTGCTAACGAGGATTCTCGATGTAGAGCTGATCATAGCCAAACTGGCGAACGAATCGGCAGGGTAGATATGGCTCTATGAAGCACTGATCCCTCACCCGAAAAGTCAAATAGCCAGGCCTAATGTTCACCAGCCAATTGAAGCAGCCAATGTCTAAGTGAGTCTGATACTCTCTCGGCCTCTCATCATCTATCAAGCACTCGCCGTATCGGCCGGAGAACTGCGGAAAACAAGTGGAGAATGCCCAACACTTGTGGACCTGCAGCTGCTGTCTGACATCAGAAAATCCGCGGCCCTCCCACCTGCCATTCTCAAGCAACTGTAGCAGGGGAACAGAGTGGTCTGTGGCGTTCGGCACCGACATCATATCCGAGCGGTGGAGGACGAACCAGGCCATCAGATAAGCATACGGAAGCTCCACCTTAAGAGTGGGAATCTGACCTGGCAAATCGGTCTCCTTCCGTGTGAAGGCACTGGAAAGCTGTCGAAGTCCTCGGTGAATATTAGCCACCATCACCGGAAGAAGTGAGAGTTCTTTCTTGTAAGAAAGCTGAACTGCTGGATAGAGTACCTCCAAGGGCAAGGCGTCGCCAGACTGATATGGAACCACGCACTTCTTCAACCAAATAGCGAGATAACCGGCAAGAAGAGTCATCGGTCGAATCGGTGCGGTCGCATGCCATAAGAAGGATCTGAACCTGGTACCTGCGGGAAAACCACCCTCAAGGATGCTAGTGGTATAAGAATGGGCATCAATCTTCTTCAACAAACTGTTCACTTCTGAAGGAGTAAGTGGGGCCAACTCACAAATAACCTCACCAGAACTGCTCTCCAGGTTCCTGAACAAATAGTTCGCAAACTGCTTCAGACTCACAGACGCCTTGGTCCTCTTGGCTAAAGGCTCAAATTGTGCCAAAGCAATGTGATAATGACAAGTGAGATCCCATAGAGTCTCATAGCGATCAGGCATGCGATTCTTCAACTGGTCCAATTCATGATTAGAGGGAAAGTACTCCTGGTATAGCATCTGTCCCATGGGCAAGCCAGAAATCCTGTGCATCTCGTGAAGAGCCAAACCTAACTCCCCCTGCCGGGTCAAAAAAGTGTTCGAGTCTGGATTATATAGCTCGAACAAAGCACAGAAATGTCTCAAACTGACAGGCAAGCCATACATGGTGGCACGAACGGCTGCATACAAACCGCAAGCGTGCAACTCCTCGCCCCATCGGCTCAAGACGTATGTCGTCATGCGACTCCACCAAGACTTGTCCAAAGAGTGGACCCAACCATAAATCCTATGACGAGTCGCAGGCATCTCTCGTCCTAGGGCAGCAAGGCGATTCCTCAAGGTCGAAGCAGTGGCGAGAAACTCGTTACGTGGTGGTGCATCTAGTCCCAACACTCCAGGATGCAATCCAGTGATATGACTCCTGCTCGAGCCAGGAACTACCTGATGAGTGACGTAGCCGCAATGAACACTCTCATGATCCTCCGTCAAGCGCCACGACATCTCCCGTGTCACAGCCTGACGCCTGAGCTCAGTCAATGAGCGATGCCGAGGAATCTCCGGCAAGTATATGAAGCCACTGCCGGTCTTATGAAGCCACTACTCAGCGTCAACAAATACGGCTTCAGGGTCGTCGACAGAATCACCAAACAAGAAATCGCTCTTCCGAAGAGGCTAGGTAGAGCTGGCGTCCTTCACAAAAGGTGCATCTGTGATCAGTTGGCGAGTAGCCCGATGCCCGCCTTCCCTCACCACTGAGGCAACCTCAGTCGACGTGCCCGAAGCAAATTGAGGAGTAGCTGGAATAGGGGAAGGATCGTCGGAGGTCGAGTAATACTCGCCACGACGCCCATAAACTGCGTGGGATGAGAATGATCCAGAAGGGTATCCCACTGCAAAATAAACAATTGAACACTGGTTAGTCTCAGTTATAAAAGGAAATTGAACTCATCTTACAAATATCTAAGATAGAGTCATTGCCTTATAAAGGGTGAGACGATTTGGCCACATTGTGCAATCACAAAACAGGGTATGTCAACAACATATCCCTACCTTATAAAACGCAATGTAGCGTCAAATCGCCCCCTTTATTTTGAGATATGGTTTTGACCAAGCAAAACATATCTTTAAAGCGTCAATTCCCACCAAGGAGAATCAAGGCTCTTCCCGATTGCCTCACCAAGGAGAACAACGTGGGGTAAAAAGGACCAATTTGCAAATTTTTAAGAAAAAAGGGTTAATTTGCAAAATTCCCAAATATGACAAAAGCGTCGATTCTCACCAAGGAGAATCAATGCTCTTCCCGATTGCCTCGCCAAGGAGAACAACGTGGGGTAAAAAGGAACCAATTTGTAAATTTATAAGAAAATAGGGACTAATTTGTAAATTTCTAAATACTGCTAAATATAGCTCACCAGCATAGGAGGGAGGCACGCCATCAGCCGACATAGTAGGGGAACGACCTCTCGAAGAACGCGACATGATGAGCTGCAAAATAAATTAAGAGGTCAGACCTAGAAAAAAGATCACTTTTTTATCAGATCTACCTCCCTGAAAGATTAACTCGAGGCATCAAATTACACCCTCAACCCTCACATGCGATCCCACAAATGCATAAATTAAATTGAGCATGAAAAAGATTAAAATTGTGGGGGATTTACCTGAAGAAAGGCTCGAGATCCAACAAAGATGAGACCTCTTAGGAAACTTTCACCACGTGCTCGAGGGGCCTGAGAGGAATTTTAAGAAATGGTTTTTCGAGGGATTTTTCGGTCCAAGATCCAAAGGAACCCTAGATCTAGGGTAACTATCAAAGTTTCGAGGAGAAAAGACGCTCGAGGGAAAAGAAAATCAAAAATAGGGTTAAGGGGGGGCCGGCCCTAGAGAGGAGAAAGAAAAGAGAGAAAAAGAAAAAATGGACCCCTTTTTATAAGGTAAACCAAGTTGAACCGGACCAGACCAAGTTGAACCGAACCGGACCAGTCCAAATCAGTTCAAAAGAGGCTGAATTAAGCGTCGAAACGACTTCAAATCAGTTCAAAAGAGGCTGAATTAAGCGTCGAAACGACTTCAAATCAACTGAGGTTTGCCCGGGGAATAGAATATAAAATTCTTCCTTCCCCACACCAACCTTTTCCAAGAGTTTATCAATCTTGGATTCATCCTAGGAATTTTATCCCGAATCCTAAGCAGGGATAAGTCTGCGCCTAACACG
>BQKN01059921.1:0-15584 GCA_022839385.1 Asparagus kiusianus
ATGATGCTTTGTTCACCTAGCTTCAAGAGCAACATTTATCTTTTGAATTTCGGGCAATGAGTGTTCTTGGAGACCTTAAATCTTGTTTTTGAAAAGATATGATACGCCGTCTCGCTGACATGGCAAACACTCAGTTTATAACCACGACTTTTCGTCCAGAGCTGGTGAAAGTTGCAGACAAGATATATGGAGTAACACACAAGAACAGAGTCAGCCAAGTCAATGTGGTCTCAAAAGATCAGGCTCTTGATTTTATCGAGCACGACCAGACACACAACGCTGAATAATGTGAGTGCAGCTAAAAGCCTGTTATGGCCTTGAGAAGTTAAGTTTTGCTTATTTAGCATTTTTCTGTACAGGTCCTTGGTCTGCTCGTAAAATTTTAAGATTTTTTACACTGAAGCAAGCATGTTGGGTGATGCACTGGATGCAGAGACTACTGCTTGCATAGTTCTAGCGCTTGAGCAAGAATGTGTATATTGGTGTTGATTCTGTTTCCAACTTCCTGCAGTATTGTTATAGAAGAAGTTAGTATGTTAACAGTAGTGTTATCGGTTATGCGGGGTTCTTATATCCAGCCCTCTTAATACTTTTATTTAGTTCAGCAATATTTGAAGTTTGGTATCCATGTTCTGCTAGTGATTTCTTCATAAGAATTTGACGTAAAGCTCTTTAGCAGGTGGATCAAACCGGTAGTAATTTTGGTCTTTCAGCGGGAGTTGTGGTTTATTAGTCACAGATGTCCATATTCTCTTCTCTTGAGTGCCTGGAGTTGAATCCAGTCATAATACGCAGGGCAAGTGAAAAAAAGCAGGGAACTGTAGTATTTTTCCGAGTTGTAGGAATTGAATTTGTCCATTTAATACTTTCAAGAATGAAACAGTAGCTGAGCTGAGTCTTAGACCATCGAGTTCTTTCTCTCTTTACATTTGAACACTGTAATTACTTCTATTCATCTTTATTTGCTTTATAGGGCCTTATCATCCCATTCATCTGATCGTATAAATTAAGTAATTAAAAAAAAAAAAAAATCTTTAAAGAGGTTATTCTTTAGGCCTTTAAGGGCTTCTTTACTTTAAGAACAAATATAACACAGTGAAAAATCATGCTAATGAAGAAATAAATTGATTCTTACGCTCTATCTTGACATATAAGTCAATAATTTTTTTAAGAGAAAGAAGTTAATAGCCTTCTAATTCCTAGTAGAAATTAACTCTCTACAATTACTGTCTATTTTCTTACGAAAGCTAAACTAAACAGAATAGTTTTGTATACTAACAAGAGAAGCTAAAGAGAAGGAAATGTGCTCTTGATGCTGGAAATCATCAAAATTTCCACGTATTTTGAGTCCAAAATTGGTGTCGTAATCCCCTTGTGTGAACATTTTTGGTGCATTATGCTAGATGTTTAATGGGCTATACAACTAAATGATTACAACCCATAGGTGCAATTGGGCTTTAAGCCCAATCTTCCTACTTAGAGTGGGCTGACAAATGACTGTAAGAAGTCAGCTCAGTAATTGCCTCTTTCTCATAACCAAGGAAAACGTCTTGATGGATTTTGCACGTCGGCGCTTAAAAAAAAAAAAAAACAAAAAAGGCGCTTAGATAGGTGTACATGATTAGGACCATAGGAGGTCCACTGGCAACTGCGCAATACTATAGGGAGTCTATCTGTAATTAACTGATGATTTTATACTCTTTAACATATCCTACGGGTTGTGAGGGTCCTTTCACGGGCAGAACTTAGACTCACAGATTAAAATGTTTTTTTTAACTTTGCTTTAAAAATTCGTGATTAGTTGGATTTGAATCTAAGTTTTTCCAATACCATGCAAATATCCCCGTCACTGCACCAAAATTCTAAAGTTATGACGAGAGTTGAGGTTTATAAGTTTATACTCTTTAACGGATTCTCACCGTCAAGCAAGATAATATAACTTCTCTTATAAAAGAAAAAAAAAAATCTCTAGTGACTTTCTAACACTGTTATATCATGTAGGCGCAGTAAAATCATTTAGGGGCACATTTTCACTACATAAGCTTCTATTTTTTTTTTCTTCTCCTTTTCATCTGTGAGATTAATTATAAGCCTCTCAAATCCTGACGACTGTCTGAAGTTGACTGTATATTTTGACAAGGAGTGATTTTAAGCCAAAGCATATCCTGAGGGGTTCAGGAAGTAGACTAATACTATTGCTGACCATGAACAGAGAGGGTACCCATTTTTTGAGAAGAGGCTTCAGCCTGCGATTTATCGATAGGTTAATTCTACTTAACCCCCGTATTTGGGGGATTTTGCACATTACCCTCCTTGGACTTTGTTTATTCCGCTTGACTTCCTGCAGCTTTGGAGAGTCTCGTGGGGAAAAGACCGACGAAAATACTCTAGAGATTTGAATAGAGCCTTGTACTTTCTATGTAGCCGTAGATGACACAACACCGGTGGTAGACATGATACGCTCTTGCTTGGTATCTTCTCCAATCTAGCTCTTTCAGTTGAAAACATGCCCCCCCCTAATGCAGGACACTTAATCTGAGTTGGAGTCTATTTAGATTAGGAAATAAATTCAATTTTAGAGTCAAATTAGATTAGGAAACAAAATCAATTTTGATTCATAATTTGTTTCCTCTATTATAAGGAGTCTTTTAGAATAAAATTTGACACTTTTTTTTTTGTAATTCTAGTATTACTAGGAGTCTTATTTGATATTTTCTATTTTTGTAATTCTAGTTTTACTAGGAGTCTTATTTGTTTTTCTATTTAAGAATAGTCATGTAACCCCAAAGAAGAATAACTTTTTCATCAATAAAATTTCTCTTTTTAATATTTTCTTCGTGGATTCGAAGTTCTTCGTGGATTCGAATATCGTTCTTTGTGGATTCAGAGAACACCTTGGTGGATTCCGAGGTTATTACTTCCGCGCTGCGTCACTCCTCTACATAGTTGACTCACAACGACTCCGGGTGCATCGATCATAGTTTCAATTCAAGAGTCACACCCTCACATTCTTGTGGTCCTACTCACAAACAACATAACAATATTCTCCTATTAAAAATAATCCTAGTGCCTTTATAAGAATTCCAACTAAGAAAATCCTGAGACATCCATCGTCAATCCATAGTGGGTTATCCTCACTTTTCCTACAGTCTAGCTAGCTACATGGATATTCTCATGCTCATGCTTAAGCTGAGTGTGCATATAAATGTGTTGTGGCAATCTCCTGTCCTTAGCTTTTCATAGGCATTCACATTGCACACCCTTGAAGACAATCGTCACGTGCATGCCTTGTGCCAAGCCTAGGCAGCAATGAGAAATACACACACTGCTCTTTTTGAGCAAAAGAGCATTCGTATGGCTCCAACGCCTATATAAGCTCCGCGCCCTTTAAAAATTAACAAAGACCAAGAGGAGAACAAGAGAGGAATCGTTTTCTTACTCTATTTGAGAATAATGGCCCCTGTTGAAGCCATGGTCAACTCACCAAGCAAGAACAATGGCGTTCGGGTAATAGAAAGCCATGAAGTCATCGATGCGGTCTGCCACTATGGAAGGAGAAAAGAGGCTGCGAGGGGAGATGGCGATGATGATGATGACGATGGAGATTACGACTGTGCATTGGCTGCGTGAATTCGAGAGGAGCTCCTAATTTAAATGGATGGTTCTTCGCTGCGTTGTTGTAGTTACTGATACGAGGCTTTGTAGACTTCCAACTAGGAAGTATGCTTTGTTTGAATATTGGAGTCCTTTTTAACTTAATCAAGCAACTAATATTTTGGAAATTTGCATGTTGGAGTGTCTTTTAAGTGTCTAAACTAGACGAGAAAGATTTTAATACACAATAACATCAAATTTAGTCATATTAGCGAAGTCTTGAAAGTAAGTTTTCTTACCTCACAGTGCGCAAGTAAAATTCCATCCACAGCTCCAATTCTATAGCTCCCTCAAGTTTTAACTTCCAAAGAGTTGCAACTAATGTAATCAGATTGTAGTAATTCTTTGGTGCTACAGAAATGAAAATCACAATCATGGTTTAGCTTTCATCGACTGAAGTTATCCAACAATAAGTTCTCATCCCTGATGCACAATTAATCACCATTACCTAATAAATGAGTCTGCTAAGTAAAGCTTAAATATGTACTAGAAACCAATACAAAAAATCTCTTTACATCATTCAGGCATCAATAAATATGTAAAGAAACCGATATGCACAAGTCTAGATCAATATTGTTGATGTACAAAACTAAGAGCTAGGACAGTTTTTGTTCTCTGGGAAGTATGGAAGTAAGCGTGATCAATTTTGTGTTAGTAAAAGAAGTGAAGGGCAGTACAAAAATAAAATAGAAAACATCATCCTGTGTTAATAACAGAAATTAATCAATCAGTGTATAGGAATACAACAATCTCTTGTACCAGAAGCAAAATGTTTAATTCATTATCATTCATGATTTTGACAACATTATTTATGTCTAAATCATCAATAAATATTTAAAAAGTATAGTCTCCAAGAAGAT
This sequence comes from Asparagus kiusianus, assembly GCA_022839385.1. Taxonomy (NCBI): domain Eukaryota; kingdom Viridiplantae; phylum Streptophyta; class Magnoliopsida; order Asparagales; family Asparagaceae; genus Asparagus; species Asparagus kiusianus. The sequence goes on from BQKN01059921.1 coordinate 4,515, forward strand.
ATATATTCTATGAAAGGAAAAAAGAAAAACAATTTACGTCATGATGCAGATAGTTTCGGAAACATGATTAATTTCTTAAGTTTCACACCTGCTTACTATTTTTGAATAATACGATGTAGATAGACTTCTGGCATAAGTAACTTATTAGAAAATTAGAAGGAGATGATGTGCTCCAAACTGTACTAATGTAATACTAAAGTTGTGTGAAGCCATCCAGATAGCTCTGAGGCATTGCACAAGAAAAGTTCGAAAAGCGAGTGAGTCTTATATATAATGAAAATTTTGTTTTAACAATGCCGATAAACCTAACTGAATGTGTAACAAAAGCTGCAATATTTGTTGAAATATAATATTATAGATAATAGTTAAACATTCCGTATAGAAGTTGCGTAAAAGAAATTAGCTTAAAATTGGTGTTAGAGACGTCACAGAAGCTATTTGCTTGAACATTTCAACCTTCCTTTATGAGAGTAGTGTTCTGTAAGTACTTTATATCTACAGGTAAAACATAAATTACGAGAGAAAATCTTTCAGAATCGAGGAGCCGTTACAATTTCTTTTCGTTTTTGTTTTTGTTTTAAAAAGAAAAGAATTCCCTTAAGAGAAGAAAAGCATCATAATGAAATTTTGCTTCAAGGCAGCACGTTTCTGATGCAAAAAATAAAAACATAAAAAAATTTGCTGCGAACATGTATATTTTTCAAGATTTTCGTAAAAGACAGTGGTCAATAAAAATTAGTATAGACTTGCACTTCTCATAATTTAACCACATAATGAGCGTAAATCCAATAGTACATTTGAAGGTAATATATCACTAGAGACGCTTAAACATATGAAGGGAGAAATCAAGGTTATATTAACCTAACAAGGTGATCAAATAAGGAGAGAAAGAAAAATATTTTTGTTGTCAAAAGGTTAATTCTATGTCCTTTAACTTCAACAAAATCTCAGAAAATAGAAAACATTTGCCCATCCAATACCCAGAAGAGCCATATTGTCTGATCACAGTAGGTTATAGGACACCATTGACCCTGATCAAATTCATAATGTTCCTGATTATGTTTGAAGTGGGCATAAAATTAATGCGACAAATCATGAAATAAAAAACTATAAGAAGTCCTTAATCAAACGGGTATTTTTGTCTCCTTGCCTGCTGTTTTTTCAATTGGAATGAGCAGAACGGGAGTGTTTGGGGGAAGACATCAGAGATGCGGACGCTCTCTGTCATCTGATTGTATAATCATGTTCTTTTCGGGATGAAAAAAACCACTTTACGCTGAAATAGACAACTGGCTCAAAGCAGTGGGATACCTTGTGTAACACCCCAAAAGTTTAGTCCCACATCAGCGAGGGAATAAAAACTTGAGTGGTTTATATAGTGAAAGTATGAGATTTCAAGTGTAGCATCGGCTAGTCGATTTTAACATTAGTTTTAGCCAAACAACATGCTATACTCAATGGGTCCTATGACTTAATTACATAGCTCTAATGAGCTTGTGAGCCTAGGGTGTGACAAATTATATCAGGGCACTTTGCTAGCTGGAAGTGTGGCGCTAAGGGCAATGCGAGGTTAAGTGCTACATCATGTGAGCGCGGTGAGAACCACCTCTCTAGAGCTCATAGGAGCCACCTCTAAATCTACATTGCCTGTCAGTGACATTGGGATATGCCGGTTATCACGCGACACCCAAAAAGTTTAGTCCCACGTTGACAAGGGAAATGAAAACTTGTTGGAAGTGGTTTTAGCTAAACAACACACTACACTTAGTAGGTCGACAAGGGAAATGAAAACTTGTTGGAAGTGGTTTTAGCTAAACAACACACTATACTTAGTAGTTCCCACAGCTTACACCGTTGCAACGGGCCTGTGGGCTCGGGGCGTGACACCTTGAAAAGCAATACTAGTCAATAAATTTTCTAAACACCTTGTCCCGTTCATTAAAAGAAAAACAAAGTATAAAGTAGTGCACACAAAAAAGGAAAGTTTATTAAGAACAAGCATTGTGTTAAATACGGTGTTTTCACTCACTTCTCATATTAAACATACGACATTAAATGTGCACTTGAGAGATGTCAGTCATTTGATTGTTAAACTTTCGGATTCATGCATAGATCCAACGATTGATGTCATTTTAGTACACGATTAATGCTATGAATCAAACCCAGTAGATACTGTCTAAAATTAAGAACATTGATGAGAAATACTCCATCAAAAGGCAAAACAGGGCTAAAACTAGACATGATTGCGCATTGGGAGCCACATTATTCCCAAAATTTGAAACTTCGTGATATGGTAACCAAAGTGGACACCTAGTGAGATTCTGGGAGAAAATTAGGTGCCCCCCCCGCCCCCCCCCCCCCGCGCGGCGTTTGACGACGAGGAGGAGCTTGGTTTGGTCATCGAGCGAAAAAAAGGGAATTTTCTTTAAAATAAAAATATACACACACTCTCTCTCCCCTTCGAAAGTATGGGGGCAATTTTCCAGTTTATACGGTTAAAAATTGGGCCCAGAGAGGCCTTCAAGGGTCATTTAGAGAATTGGCAAATTACGCTGAACGCTCAATAACTCTCAGCATTTTGCAGTAAACCCCTAATACCTTCCAAAATCGCACGAAACCGCCAATACTCTTTGCATTGTCGGGTAACCTCCATAAATTTAAAAAAAAAAGAAAAACATAAAAAGGTAGTTTAAAGTTTTTGGGTTTAGCAAATTATGAAGAGTTAATCCACTTTAACCATTTTATAAATTTTTGATGTTTGGCGGGTTAAGAAAATGTTAAGTCTCGTTAATCCCTCCCTTAACTTGTTGCCAAAAGGCACATCAAAATCATCAATTCCCTTTGTATTTAATTGGTTTTTAATGCAAAGTCGCATTTCTACTCAGTATTATTCTAAAACAAATCTACGCCCTTCCACGTACATGTCAAAGAACATATTTACATATAGGTACTTATCATAATTCGAACCGGCAAACGACGGACGCATATTTACGCAACCTGAGCACATATACACACATACACATACACACACCGCACATCAACTTTCCGATCAGATTCCCGCGAACGGCGAGGAAATGGCGATGCCGGCCATGTTAAGCCCCTCGGCCCCGCAGTCCGGCACCGGGACCCACTCCCACTCCCCCCTCCCCCGGTCATAACTCAGCCACGTCAGGTCCCAGACCCCTTCGCAGTTGGACGTGAGGACCAGCGTAACCACCCCTCCCCTCGCCTCCAAGCACCCCGTCATGACCCCGCGGGGCTTCCCGTTGACCAGCCCGACCAACCCCTCCCCGGCTCTGCCCACCGGGTCCCACTCCCTCCCGTCCGAACTCAGCCGCCAGAGCTCCACCGCCTCGACCGCCCCCGCGCTGGCCCGGCCGGCAGCGGCGGCGTCCGCTGACTTTACGACGACGGCCATGTAGTCGTCCCCGTACACGTGGAGCCGGTGCCCGCCGCCACCCACGTGCACGTTCCTGAACCGGGGCCTGTACGCGACCGGCCCGTCCGCGCTCAGCACCACGTCCGGGACCACGTTCAGGTACACGGCCCCCCCCCTCCCCGGCACGTGGCGGCGGGGCCCGCTCGACGGCCTCGGCGCACCGCCACGCGTCGGTCTCCGACCGGTACTCGAACAGGGCCGGCCGGCCCCCGCGCATCTCGGCGAATAGGAACCGGAAGCCGCGGCCCGGCCCGGGGATCAGTTTCAGGCCGGGCCGGCGCCACGAGGAGGTGCCGCGTGGGCCCAGCGGGCTGTCCTTGATCTTCGTGACGGTTTTGGCGGGGAGGTCGACGGCGATGAGCCGGCGGAGGCCGTTGGAGGCGAAGAGGAAGGTCCCCGCGGCGGCGGAGAGGAGGTAGAGGTCCTCGCCGGGGGGGACGGCGGGGGCGAGGAGGTCGGGGACGGCGGGGAAGGTGAACCAGCGGCCGGAGCGGCGGTCGAAGCCGCGGAGGAGGGAGGAGAGGGGGCGGCGGTGCTTGAAGAGGAGGAAGAGGAAGGGGGAGGAGGAGGCGGGGGCGGAGCCGTAGGCGCGGTGGAAGTCGGGGGCGGAGATGAGGGAGAGGAGGTGGCGGGAGAGGGAGCGGAGGCGGAGGAGGTCGGGGAGGGGGAGGAGGAGGAGGATCGAGTGGAGGAGCTCCGACGGGAGGAGGTGGAAGCCCACCGCCGTCGATGTGGGCCCCATCGAAGTGGGCTGAGGGATTCGGACGAGGATCGGGATCGGTCGAGAATTTATAGAGGCGAAGTGGAGCGTTTGACCTGGGAAAATTCCTTATAAGGACAACAAATGTCTTCAAATTTGTATATCGCACCCTTCGTCAATATTTTTTAAGTGAGTGTTACATAAAATAAAAAAATCTAATAAATTTAAACGAAGCCTTCATCCCTTTTCTCTCTCTTAATTCTCCGTCATAATTTTTCATAATTAAAAATTAGCTCATCACGCATGTTTCTAAAAATGCTTCTTTCCCATTTTGGAGTCATGAACCAAACACAACAGTTCAAATAAAATAGCACGCCATCTTCTTTTTCGTTTTTATAAAAAAAATATGGGAAAGGGATGGAAAAGCTTTTTTAGCATTCCTTTTCCTATTCTTTTTCTTTTACCAAATTAATGAATAAAACAAGGCTCATAGAATAAACTATCTCTGCTAAATATATTTAATTTAAGGTAATTGATTTTAATTAGAAGCAAATATTCAATGTAACTTATAAAAAATTGACAGACTTAAACATTATTTTATGGACAAATGTAGTTCATACTGAATGGGAGTACTACTCTGAGGAAACCCTTTTAATAATATAGAAGATGTCAGGTATTTAAAATTTTATTTTTCCTTATAAAAACAAGTTAGATAACACCTTGTCCTCTTTCTTATTCTTTGGTCTCTTCTATCTTAAGCAAATGTTTTCCTATATAACATCTTTTATTATAATGAGTTTTGTGACTAGCAATTTATATGTGTATTTGATTTAATGCGTAATTTTTATTGATTAGAATCACCCCCCCCCCCCACCCCCCCACCCCCCTTTTTTGTAATAAGGACAAGGTGGTAATTAAACTATAGCATTGCGTGGTGTGTGACATAGTCACTATTCTAATCAAGATGCTTTCTTACCTACTTTTTGGTTCGAAATGGAAAGTCAGCATTATATAATATCCAAATTACTATTACGTTTCTTTTGATAGTTTTCTCTCTGAAAATTTTGGTTTAAAATTTTAAATTTACTGATTTATTTGGTCTAAATCTCTCACCTCCTAATCTATATCTATATCTATACTACTTATAGAAGAGAATATAGTTGTCAAAACTTTTGACTTCCTATTTTATCCTCTCAATATTAAAAATAAAAATAAATTAAGTTTGATCATTTATTACTTCCCCATCATGTACACATACAATTTAAACACCATTGCTTTGTGAAGTCATTTATTATTTAAGTAATGAATTACTAAAGAAGGCACACTTTTTTTTCCTCTTAGTTAAATTCAATTAAATCAAAGAAATTGTTTGGAATTCCAAGGGTGAATCTGTTCATTTCCCCCCCTCTATTTCAAGAGAACTTTCTCACTATCAACTAAAAAATCAATATTTAATTCTCTCAAATTCTATATAATAATTTGCTTCAACATCCTCTCAAATTCCACCGCCCCACCAACCATCTAGTCTTTCATTTCCATCTGTTATAAAATCCTCTAATCGTCTCTCATCCTTAAGTCTCTCTCTCTCTCTCTCTCTCTCTCTCTCATCCCATCAAGATTAATCTCATGAATCAAAAGTAAGCAACGAAGAGGAGAAAAGGAGGCAGAGTATGTAATCAAGAAAGTGATCTTTGGTATTAGGAGGATGTGATGGTGGTTGAGAGTCTTTCATGACCGTGATAAAGTTTTTGGTTGGGGAGTAGGACGAGTGAAGAACGGAGAAAGAAAGTGAAGGGGAGTTGAGAATAGGGGTTGAGAAGTGAAGGCAAAACTTTATATTATTGGTAGAGGTTTAAAGATTTATTTTTTGTTTTTCTCATTAAGGTTAACATGAAGTATTGGAAGTGAGAAGTAGATCAAAATAGTAGAATTACTTCTAATATTTAGAAATAGATATTATCCTTGCAATAAAAAAGATTTTATTAGTAAATTGACTACAACTACCTCTATGGTACTTCCGAACATTGAGAGAGAGAAAGAATCAAGAAGTATAGATAGCATGTAGGCGCCACATCAATATTATCAGAATTATGTTACGCTTATCTTTCATATGTAAAACATCATTTAGGAATTCCTGAGGTGCATCAAACCATCACCGGCAACGCCTTAAACCCGAACAGAAATCCCCCGAGAAGGAAATGCAAATTACCCCGCTCTTTTTGTTCCTTATTATGTTTTGATTCTCTTCTAGTAGTTCCATATTTGCAAAGAATGTGCATGATGGAAAAATTGGGTTCTTTTTGCTTAATATAATTATTAATAATATAGTTTTAGTATATAATACTACTAATATATTTTCTAATCATATATATTTTTGATAATATTAGTGACTAAAATACTTTATTAGTAATATTTAGAAATAATATATCACTAAAATTACTATATTATTAAAATTAATAATTTGAATAATTTAGCATTATTTTATAAGTCTATTAATTTTTGACGTGCTTTATACTAGTTTCATTAAAAAAGCCTTATGTTTTCATGCAGAATCTCACTTTTCATATAACCCCTTCATATATCTTGAAATTAACTTGCCCCTCTAGCTTTGTCTATATCCATGTTCTGTAAAAATATGAAAAGGACTCTACAGCTTATGTTACGGTGTCTTACTTTTCTCATCTTAAAATGTGATATCTTTAATAGCATATACTAAAAGCAAAGCCCAATGACCTCAAACGCACTAGAGGATGCCACATAGCATTTCTAAACACATGCAAAAATAACATATGACATAGATTGACATCTCATCTACTTCCTCAGAAATCTACGCGTACCAAAAATAACACGTGTCATCACTTATTTATAAAATTTTAAATTAATAATAATTAAATATTTATTAACATATATTGAGAAAAATCATAATAGTTGTTAATTTGAATTCTCCCTACAATTTCGGGATATCAAATTACACTAAATAAGAACTATATATAATTAATAAATCAAATTTAGAATTGTTACTATTACTATATAAATTCGTTTAAAATTTTTTATTTAACTAAATTATAGAAAATCACTTTATGGATTTTTTATTTAAAAATCAAGAGTGAAAAGTTGTGTAAGGTACAATATAACTAATTAGTAAATATATTTAAAAGATCGTATGATATTTTAGCAAATAGTGGTTATCGTGTAGATATAAGTTATAATCTGATAAACACAGAACATTTGAAAGAAAAGTATATCTTCATCATTGATATTGTAGCGATTATATACAGCGTAAAAAGGAATTGTTCTACTATCTTAATCGATGTGGGACTTAAGAAGACTGCATATGTGCAATATTTAACACTCCTCCCTCTCTAAACTGCAATTGGGTCTACCAATGGTAGTTTCTCAAGGAGAAGCAAATGTTGCTATATGGTGTGAGCCTTAGTGAAGATGTCTACTAGTTGGAGATCAGTGTTCATGTGGGAAAGTGGGATCGTGCGAATGAGGAAATTATGACGAGTGAAGTGAAATCTATCTTGATATGCTTTGTGAGCTCATGAAAGATGTGGTTGCTGGCAATTTTAATTGCACTTATGCTGTCACAATTTAGAGGAGTTGTTGTTGAATAGGAGACTCCCATGTTGAGAAGAAGGCGTTATAGCCAACCAATCTCAGTAGTGGTGGACGCCATGGTTCACTACTTAGATTTAGCACTTGAGCGAGAAACAACATGTTGCTTTTTGTACTTCCGGGAGATCAGAGAGTCGCCTAGAAATATGAAATACCCGGGAGTGGATGTCAATCTGTAATGTTGGATGCTCAGTCTGCATCACTGTAGTCTCTAAGGGTAAGTGATGAAGATGCCGAGAAGAAGAATGAAGGCTCTAGTCGGAGTCTCTCAGAGGTAACATAGCACACAGAGTAGTGTAGATTGATGAGAAGAGTGTGGTGTAGCAATGAATTGACTGAGGATGTGTACAACATGATAAATGTTAGGTTTGGTGATGGTAAGATACACTAAACTCCATACGAGATGTCAATATTGGGTGGCATCGATTAGTGGATCATCATCACTAACTTTTAGCTTACATTCAAATCAAGGGGCTAGTTCGGTGTTTGTTAGCTCTGCTCGGGTGATAATCCATAAACTGAACTTTTGCTAAGATAGGTGATAGCCATGATGAGTTTGAGTGATCTCTAGCCCGAGGAAATAGTGTAGGTCGCATAATCTTTCATTTTAAACTATTGCTAGAGATGTGATTTAATTTTGGTGATGGTTGATGGATCATTGCTGGTGGTGATCATATCATCAATGTAGAGGAGTACGATTGTGTGGCGTCCACTTGTGTGAATTAGGTAAACAATGCACTGGGTGCCTGCTTGAGGCAATAGAGGGTGCACCATAAGTGATAGATGAGGCTTTTTGATTGGGGAAGTCTGGGAGGTAGAGTCATATAGATGTTCTCATTGAGGTTGCCATGCAGGAAGACATTTTTAACACCTATTTTTTACATGGGCCATTACTGAGCACCAGCAACAGTGAGCAAAGTGTGTACAATGGTCATCTTGGCAACGTGAGCAAAAATCTCCTTATAGTCCATGCCATATTGTTGTGTGAAGCCCCTGACAACTAGTCAAGGCTTCTGTCACTCAATGGTTCTGTCTACTCTCACCTTGACCTTGTAGGTCCACTTGTAACTAATGGGAATCTTTGCCAAAGAAAGAGAAATGAGATCCTATGTGTAAGTTTGCTGAAGAGCTACAAATTCATCTTTCATTGCATGTTATCACATAGGATATTTAACTGCATCTTGGTAATAATTAGGTTCCACATAATCTGACAACATCATAATGGTGGCGAGAAAGATAAGTTGGGGTCATGGTATTTGGTTGGTATTTGGTTGGTATTTGGTGATCTCTAGATGGGCATCTCAGCTTAGGTGTAATCTTAGTAATGGATGGGTCATTTGATCGGTTTGGTGGTGAGGGTGATGGATCCATTGCTGTGGGAGTTGAGTCGAGATTAGCCATTTGCTCGGTGGTAGGATTATCTTCTAGACTTATCTCCAAATTGGGAAGTGTTGTAGTAAGTTTGATCATTGCAATGCTAGTCGGTGTGTCAAGGTATAGAAATATAAGATCTATAGGAGTGGATGGTGGTGAGAGTAATGGTGCAAAGAGCAGAGCATAGTAAGAAAGGTGTTTGAAGAATGTTACATGTGGAGTTATATGGAGATGATCAGAATGAGGATCGTAGCAGTGATAGCCTTTGTGATAAAGGTTGTACCCAAGGAAGACGCACATGACAGAGTAGGGGGAGAGTTTGTTGGGTTCTGAAGATAAAAGTTGGACAAAGCATATACAACCAAAGACTCGAATGTGAGAGTAGTCTGGTGGTGAGTGATTTTATTGTTGGAAGAGTGTGAAGCCTTTAGAGAGGGTTCTGTAGGCTGTCTAAAAATTACCGCAGATAGCTGATCTCCATCAAACATCAATGATAAAAGTTACAATTTGACAGCTTCCAGAAGGCTATAATTTAAAAACTTTTACGTAGATCGATGAAGGTTACAGTATGACGACCTTCACAACAACCGATGAAAGCTCTAATTTAATAGTCTTCACAATCAACATCGGGAGTTACAATCTGATGACTCTCATATCTTCAAAAAGCCAAGATGAAGGTTATAAGATGATAGTCTTTGCAACGCTCTAGCAAAAGAGACTACAAATTGACGATCTCTTCAAATTAAAACGCAAATATCTCTCAAACCGTAATGAATTTAGTGAAACAGAAGGGAGCAAACCAAACCCATTGGGTAGGTTTGGTTGGCTCTGTCTCGTCAAGATAGTCAAATTTCATATATAATTCGTCTAATTCTGACTTACGATATGGAAGTTATGACATGTTCTTTGTAGCAAGTTATGTTATGAAGTCCGTCTACAAGACTGGACTTCACTTGAATATTGAACTTCACTTGAAGCTCGCCTGAGGCTCGCCTCTGTGTTCCAGAGTCAAAATGTAGAGTTCCAGATCCAAAAGCAGAGCTCATTGCTGCATTTTCAGCCCAAAAAGCAGGGTTCATCGCTGCGTTCCAGATCCAAATGCAGCTTTCATTGCTACATTTTCAGACCAAAACACAACTTTCATTGCTGTGTTTTCAGCCCAAAATACAGGGTTCATCGCTGTGTTCGAGATCCAAACACAGCTTTCATGGCTGCTGTAGGCGTCAAAAAATGCTGAAAGATATCCAATCACAGTCCAAGAGGAAGTCATCCAAAAAATCAGAAAAGAACACAATTATGGAGTGTCTCGCCGTGCGAGATAGTCTTTACTGTCTCGCTGGGCGAGACAGGCTTTTACTGTCTCGTCCACGCGAGACAGTATTTACTGTCTCGCTGGGCGAGACAGACTTTTACTGTCTCGCCCACGCGAGACAGTCTTTGCTGTCTCGCTGGGCGAGACAGACTTTTACTGTCTCGCCCATGCGAGACAGTCTTTACTGTCTCGCCCACGCGAGACAGTCTTTACTGTCTCGCCGGACGAGACAGACATTTACTGTCTCGCCCATGCGAGACAGTTTTCAGAGGATCAAAACGGTTTTGAAAACTACCCTACACGTGTCCATTAACTGCCAAAGGACGTGGGAACATCGTGGGCGAAAATCACGTTGAGAACTGCCAGAATAACTGAATTTCAAGACGTGGGAAGGCAGTTACGAGAAAACTGCCAGGAATATCGACAGCATTTTGCTGTCTCGCTGGGCGCGACAGCAAATTTACTGTCTCGCTGGGCGAGACAGTAAACACTGTCTCGCCCGTCGAGACAGCAAATGCTGTCTCGCGAGCAAACACTGTCTCGGGGCTATAAATACCCCTCGAGATCATTTTTACAAGGGGGTCATGCCTTCGACCACTTGGAGAGAGTTAAAAATACGGGGCG
>BQKN01059924.1:0-29328 GCA_022839385.1 Asparagus kiusianus
CTCTAGAATATTAAGTGTAATATTCTTCAAGGAACTTCCCGATAAATGAGTTATTCTGAATGTACTAGGGATAGTACTTTTTCAGGAACTTCCCATTTATTGGCATTAATTGCCTGACGCCCTCTAAAGAAATTAGGCGGTAAGTGCCGTTTGAATAGACTGTGTCTATTACAAACGGTCCTTCCCACTTGGGTTCGAATTTACCTTTCTTCTTGGAGTTGAGGATTATTGGTCGGCGAGCAGCGAGGACCAGATCTCCTTCCTTAAAGCTTCTTTGGCGGACTCTTTTGTCAAAAGCCCTAGATATCCTGGCTTGATAGAACTCAATGTGTTGTTGAGCTTCCAAGCGCCTTTCATCCAACCTCTCGAGTTCTTCGAGACGTTTTTGATGCTGCTCTTCGGTCGTCATCTCCGTTGCGAGAGCGATCCGAAGGGACGGGATTTGAATTTCCAACGGTAGCACTGCTTCGCATCCGTATACTAACGAATACGGGGTAGCTCCCGTAGGTGTACGTATGGTGGTGCGATAAGCCCAAAGCGCTTCGCCGAGTTTATCGTCCCAATCTCGCTTATTGGTTTTCACGAGTTTTGACAGGATCTTGATGATCGTCTTGTTGAAAGCCTCAGCTAAACCATTAGCAGCGGGATAATAAGCCGTTGACGAAACATCTTGAATCTTGAATTTGTCACAGAACCTGATGAAAGCGTTGCTTATGAATTGTGGACCGTTGTCATGAATGATCCGCCTCGGTACGCCGTGTCGATATATGACATGATGCTTGATGAAGTTGATGACATTGTTCGTCTTCACTTCTTTAAGCGGAATGGCTTCAGCCCACTTTGAAAAATAGTCAGTGATAGCGAGGATAAATCGATCACCTTTGACTGAGGGAGGAAAAATAGGACCGACAATGTCCATACCCCATGTCTCGAAGGGCCAGGACGTGGTTGACGTGTGTAACCGCTCAGGTGGTTGGTGCATATAATTCGCATGCACTTGACAGGCGTGACATTCTCGGGCGTACTCGATCGCATCACGTACCATTGTTGGCCAGAAATATCCCATTCTTCTGATTCGATCATAAAGTTTGGGACCGGGCTGATGTGCGCCACATTCTCCTTCGTGTGCTTCCTTAAGAACTTCTTTTGCTTCTTCGTTCGAAAGGCATCGGAGAAGCAAATCATCATACCCTCGACGGTATAATGTACGGGTCTCAGTATTGTAAAAGAACCGTGGTGCTCTTCGGCGAATAGATTCTCTTTCTTTTACATCCTCCGGTAAAATGCTATACTGGACGTAATCAATAATGGGAAAGCACCAATCTCGGGACTCAGACCCGATTTGGGTTGAGTTCACCTCTTTGGCGTTTACGTTTCTATCATCCTCCTCTTCGATATCCATATCGTATATGGGTATGTAGAGTTTGTGTGATCTTACTGTGACTAGCAGTTCAGCTTCGGACGGTTGCGCGAGTGATACTGCTAATGCTGCCAGTGCATCTGCATAAGCATTCTGGAGACGAGGGATGTATTCAATATAAAATTCTTCAAAAGAATCCGCTATTCTGACGGCCTCCTGGTGGTATGGAATCAGATCTAGGTTCCTGACTTCATACTCTCCACGAACTTGGTTGACTATCAATTGAGAATCCCCAAAAGCTTCGAGATATTCGACCCCCAGCTCCTTAGCGAAACTGAGTCCAATGAGGAGCGCGTTGTACTCGGCTACGTTATTGGAACATGGATTCGTCAGTGAATAAGCTCGAGGCATCACGTGCTTCCCCGGGGAAACTAAGACAACCCTAACTCCGGAGGAGACTCTAGAACATCCAGGGGTTATTGCCTTATTAACTGCTCTTGAAGCACCATCAAAGTATAATTGCCATACTTATTGGTGTGATGTGGTATTAACCTCATGGGTTTCATCTGGCAAGTCATCATATACTTCAACCGTATCTGTTGTCGGACTTGCCGCCAAAAGATCACAAATCGCTTGTCCTTTGACCGACTTCTGCTGTTTGAAGTGCAAATCATATTGGGACAAGAGAAGGGCCCACTTCGCTAACCGCCAATTCATCGAACCCGGTTGAGTCATGAATACCCGTACCGGATTAACATTAGCAATGACGTAAATCGTCTGGCCGACCAAGTAATGTCGCATCTTTTGCACTACGAATACCAATGCGAGACATTCTTTCTTGATCATTGGATATCAAGACTCGGCGCCTATCAAGGTCCGACTTAGGTAATAAACTGCCTGTTCGTGACCGTTATCATCGTCCTGTGCTAATAAAGCACTTATCGATTGGTTCATCGCCTTGATGTAAATCAAGAACGGTTTACCTGATTTTGGTGCAACAAGAACAGGGGGATTCATCAGATATGTCTTGATATCTTCGAATGCTTTTTGGCAAGCATCGTCCCAAATAAATGACACGCCCTTCTTGTTTAGCTTAGAAAATGGTTGGCACTTCCCAGAAAGATTTGAGATGAACCTCCGGATGTAAGCTAAACGCCCTTGCAATCCTCTAAGCTCTCTTAAATTCCTCGGGGGTTGCAATTCATGTATTGCCTTTACCTTGTCTGGGTCGATGTGTATACCCTTAGTGGTGACGACGAATCCAAGGAATTTTCCGCTGGACATTCCGAGGAAGGATTTTGTGGGATTCATCTTCAATTGATGACTCCGCATGAGATCAAACATCGTTCTCAAGTCCTTGATGTGATCTTCTTTGTTGCGGCTTTTTACCACCAAATCATCAACGTAGCATTCAACCGTTTTCCTGAGGTGTTTCTGGAAAATCTTAGTCATCGCTCGTTGGTATGTGGCGCCTGCATTCTTCAGACCGAAAGGCATCACCGTGTAGCAGAAGACACCGAGGGGCGTTCTGAATGCCGTATGTTTCTCGTCATCCGGGTGCATCTTAATTTGATTATACCCCGAAAAGCCGTCCATGAAGGACATTCTCTCGAATCCGCATGTATTGTCGATAATGACATCCGTGATTGGGAGAGGAAAATCGTCTTTTGGACATGCTTCATTCAGGTTCCTGAAGTCGATGCAAATCCTGATTTTGCCATTTTTCTTCATGACGGGAACGATGTTGGCTAACCAGTCCGGATGTTGTTCCTCTCGGATGAATCCTGAGTCGATCAACTTCTTAATCTCTGCCTCGATGGCTTCCATAATCTGCGGACGAAACCATCTTCGCTGTTGTTTGACAGGTTTGGCATCCGGCTTGATGTCAAGGCGGTGCATTGCCACATTGGGGTCGAGCCCTGGCATGTCTTTATAGTTCCAAGCGAAGACGTCGATATATTCCCTGATAAGGGTAATTAATTCCTCCTTCTCATCTGGGGGAAGACTACCACTGATGAATATGGGCTTTGGATTGGCCTCATCGCCCATATTAATTTGGACTACTTCGTCTTCGGTGGGTGGTTCTCTCTGTTCGAACCTATCACCATATTGCATGTTTAGGTGATGAACCCATGGGTCCTCCCACGTTGGCATTTGATCGTCGTCCTCCAACGTAGATGGATCAGCTGTAGTCATGTTCGACATTAAGGTCTTGAACATTTCTCCCAAACTTGTGTCGGAATCCCATCCTGAGGAATCTGCCGAGTACCCATCCTTGGCTTTAGCAATTTGGTCGATAATTTGCCAACCACATTCATCATCGGACGAGGAAATGTAGCCTAAGCCTCTCTTGTGATGGTAATAGTCATCTGGTTTCCCTTTTGGTACATACGCTGCTTTGACTGGGATACGAGAACCTCGATCGAAGTACAAACCTTCTCCGAGTGTGAAATCATATCCCTGTCTTTCCATGAGCTTGCGTGCTTCCGGACTATATTTAGATAAATGCAGACCAGATTTGTCATCATCTTCATCTTCTCTTAGGAAATGATCTGGCAACGGAAAATTCTCTCCTTTACCATAAATCACTTCTTTTTGTCCCCCTCTTTTGGCAGGAACAATCTGGGTTGTTCCGAAAGAATGCTGGAGGCGTTTCTTCGTTACATAAGATGATCGGAGCGGCATACATAAATCAGGATTATCGTCTAATCCTTTTATCGCATCATCAAGAGACAAGGAGTACTCTAAATCATGATTTATTTTGATATCAGCAAGTTGCCAATTACAACCGTCATCTGACGATTGTTCATCGTCAAGATTGATTACAAAGGGTACAATGTCATTTAAAACAAAACCGCCATTATAATCGAATCCGGCCTCGGAATCAGCTTCTTCTCCGTTGTCCGTGCCCTGGATCGATGGTTCCGTATCGGATTCATTACCATAAAGGAGAGAATCTGTGAAGTAATTCTCATACCCTTTGAATGGTTGCTTATCCGTGACCACCGTCCTAACCCTTCCATCAGTGTCGACATATTTCAAACACTGATGTAGAGTGGAGGGAACTATAACATTACTATGGATCCAAGGCCGACCCAATAGTAAGTTATAGGATGTCTCAGCATCAATCACGTAGCACGTGACCTCCGTCTTCAAATCGCCCATTTGGCACTTTATTCGGATCTTCCCCAAAGGCCTTGACCCGCTGGTGTTGAATCCGTAAATGATCGTGCCTGTGGCTGCCAATTTGCTGACTGGAATGCCAAGGCTATGCATTAGGCGAAGTGGCATAATACTCACAGCGGAACCCGGATCCACTTGGATTCGGTTGACTTCGCTGGAGCCAATGTACCCGACGAAGTACAGGGGGTGATCATGGTTTGAATTCTTCGTCTGCATGTCCTCTTTGGTGAAGGTGATGTAGGGAATGTTTTTAGCTGCCACATTGCACTGTTGAGCTAACAGTTCTAGTTCTTCAGGCGTCGGCTTGATCCGAGTGAGGAACGCTTCTGAATCAGCCAAGGCTTCTTGCAAGGCTTCTCTAGTCTCCTTCGACAGTCGTAGCAACTCATATAGCGTTATCCGTGCTGGAATATTGGCTAGCTGAGCCATGATGTCGAAGACACGCGGAGTTTTCGAACTCTCCGGTTTATCTTTTCCAATCGGACGACTGAAACGAGATTGCTTCGGATTTTGAACCTCCTCGGGCCTCTTTTCTTTTTGTTTATCTACCGGCTGTCGTCGAGCCTCCTCAACCGGTTTAGGAACCGTAATCACCCCCAGCTCTGAGAGAGTCTTGGCTGGTCCCCGTTTTGTCACCCCCTGCTTAGCTAATTGATCACCAGGAGATGGATATTTGAAGTGATACTCATTTCCACTCCGGGTCGCGAAGACTTCCTGTTCTTCGTCGGAAAGCGGAAAGGTAAGAGCCTCATCACCGTCTTCTTCGAAGATTGCGAAAGTCGCATGACAAGCCTTTCCTTTGCCCTTTCTCTTCGAAGATGTGGTCCACTGTTCATCTTCAATGAGATCTGGATGAACCCAGAGGATTTCGCCGTTTGGGGCTGTGTGTGGGACAAGTCCCTTTTGGCGCTGTCCATGTGGGTCATCATTCACCGTCTTCATCCCGACTTTGGTAACGCGTTTTGGCTCGAACCATGTTATAGGCACCGATCCGAAACTGATTGACACCGCGTTTGCTCCCACATTCTTGGCCGGTTTCGGGGTTATGACCCCTACGTCGATTAACGCCTGGATCTTGTCCTTGAGATGGTAGCATGACCTCGTAGGATGATGGACCGCTCTGTGGTATGCGCAGTACTTCGGATCCGTCACTTTGCTGGCTCCCTCTTGATCCACGATCGTCGGCAGCTGGATTTTGTTGTTCTCCAACAAGTACTTGAAGATGCCGGGAACTTCATCATCCTTGAAGGAGTAGACTTTGGGAAACTTTGGCTCTGAAGATTTTTGCTTCTGAGACCGTTGCTGCCAATGCGGCTGCGACTGTTGTGGCGCTCGTTGCTGCTGCTGTTGCTGTTGCTGAGGTTGCAATTGAAACGTTTGGTTAGCATCAATGGCATTAGCGTGAGCTTTACCTTTTCCTTTCGGGTTGAAGTTCTGCTTCGGAGGATTTGTTGCCGGTTGGCCTCTCTCCGCCTTCTTTCTTTTGAGGAATCGCTCAGCTTGCTCCCCTCGAACCTTCAGATCCTTCCATGTCTTGGATGGTGCTGTGCCCATTGCCTCCAACACGTCCAGCGAAAGGTTGTTATGGCAGGTCTGGAGGATGAATTCCTCAGTGATCGGGTCCTGGCAATTCATCGCTTTGTTCCGAAACCTCTTGACGAAAGTGTCAACTAACTCCCCATCCTTCTGCTTCTCATCGAGCAACGATCCGATAGAGATCTCGGTATCGTCGTCGAAGAAATTCGTGAGGAACTTAGTCTCCATGTCGTCCTAGCTGTTAATGCTACCTGGCTTGAGGCGGCGATACCAATCGAAGGCGGCTCCGCGAAGAGTGCCAACGAATGACCGCACCATCAGAGCCTCATTACCAGAGATTATCCCCAAGTACGATTTGAAATAAATCAAATGCTGAGTGGGTGAACCCATCCCATTAAATGGCGTGAAGTTAATTAGACTGAACTTCGCCGGATATGGGATTGATTCCCACTCTCTTGGGTATGGGCAAGGAATGCCTATCTTTTTTGTCTCTTGAGCGGAAATCAATGTATTGATTTTGCTCTCGAGGTTCTTAATTTTCAAGCTTTCACCCGAGTTTTCATCAGTGCGATTCGGAGGTGGAAGCGTGGTGTTGTGACTAGCATCCTCATTGCCACCCCCTGTATTAATGGGAGGATCATTGACATTGCGGGCTTCATCCGCATTCGCATTCCCCACTTCCTGAACAACTGGATTACAGCGGTTTGGTTCGCCTTGCTGGTTCGTCAGTGCTTGGATCTGTTGATCATGCATCTCTCTCATGCTCTGCATGGCCATCTGCATTTCGAACCTAAAATTTTCCTGTTGTTTGGCCATGGCCTCTTCGAGCATCTTGGCCACTTGCTCCGCGCTTATCATGAATGATTCGCGGGGTTGCCCTTCACTGGATACAGTATTGTCAGACGCAACTGCTGAGCCGGCATCTGATTCTTCGTCTCCCGAAGGTACTCTTGTCCGAACCCTACCATACGTCGCGCGAATGATAGCCCCGGATTGTAGACGAGTTACTTGTCGGGGTATTTCTGGAATCGCCTCGGGGTTGTCCTGAGCCGATGCTCCCTTGCTGGTCATATTGGCGGTGACCCTTGAATGTTCACCGTCTTCGACCATCGTTCTTTTTCTTCGGAAACGCCTAGACCTTGGCTTTGGCGTTTCAATGCTGAGTCTTTCGAATACAGAAACTCTTTCGGGGACTGTCTTGACATAGTTGCACTCAGATAGTACCGCCCGAATGAGCTTTGAACAAGGACAATGAGTTTCGAGCCTTCGAGGGCTTCTCTTTCTGGATTTCCTCGTGCTCCCGTCACAATAGTACAACTCGTCAGCTTGACGATCGGAGTAACCTATCGTGTGTTGACACGACTTCTCAGGTATAACGTCTTCGTCATCAGACGAGAATGTTTCCTTCTGAGGGCGACTTGCCTTCTTTGGGCTTTCGAGAGTCACGCGTCTTGAAACGCGCCTTTGTGGGCATGAATCTTCAACGGGCTCCTGCACTTCGATGTGCAAAGTTGTGCGCTTGGGTGCCATGATTTTCTCCAAGTATTGAGGGTTGCGGCGACCCCCAGCATGTTGAATCGTTTGGGACTTCTTCATTGGCCCCAACCGTTCTTGGACTGGAGCTTTGCCTCGTTCCTTGGGAAGTGGACCGAGGCGCTCCAAAACTGACTTCCTCTTCTGGGACGATCCTGCGGGATCTCCCGGAGCAGTTGTGGAAGTGATCGGCAGTTTGGATTTACTCGCCGGAAGTTGTACTTTCGACGATTGCTGTTGTTACACCTTGGTCTGAACCGCCGCTTCAGACTTCGGCTTCCAAACCTTGCGTGTTGATGGCGGCTTCTTGGCCACCTCCTTCTGCACCCTTCTACGGGCTTCCTCAGCTTTGACCCGTGCTTGCGCTGATAATGCGCGGCGTTTGCGGATGCGCTCCTCCAGCGTCGAACGGTTCCGTTTGACACGGACCCACTCCATAGTTGATGGCTTGGAGGAACCACCCTTCATTTGTTGTTGAGGCTGTTTGCCTCGTTTGCTCTTCAGATCCGCGTTGTAGCGGACCCCGTCAACAGATTCCATGGCCTTTGCGAATTGCTTCGCGAGGCGTTGACGCTGCCTCTGGCGAGCTCTCTTAGAGAGAGTCACCACGCCTTCAATGGCGGATTTGACCTGCTTGGAGGCCGTTGGGACTTCACCCGACGCAACTTCGACGTCGATCGGGGTGAGGTTGTCGTTGGTGGCTTCAACTTCTTCGCACCAACGGACTTTTCTCCTGGAGGAGAACTTCTGGGATTTCTTGGACTTACGGGGGGAGGTAGATCCAGACGAGGACACATACACCTCATACTTCTGCTGGTCGAACTCATACTCGACCTCCTCCACGACCGGGATCGAGATCCGCGGCTGCGACGCTCCGATCTCGGCAGCGAGATCGGTGGCTCCCACTGTGGTCGCCAGATTGTTCGCGGGAAAAATTGATGCTTTCTTCATTGACGATTCCATTGCACTCTTCAATAACAACTTTTTACATTACAGAAAGATCCTGTCTTTTTATAAGATCTGGTTACAATGAAAATCAAACAAAAAAGAAATAAAAATTACAATTTTTCTCTTTTATCGAACAAATCACGAGCTCCTGTTATTCGGTCACTCGCTTGCGTGGGTTGTTTGCCTGCGCCGGGGTTATTTGCCGTGGACTACCACGTGATCTTGATCCGAACCGATCTACGCAATATGACGGGTATTATTTCACCAAGGAAATAATAGCCGGAGGGATTATTTCACCAAGGAAACAATCGCTCTAATCTCGGGATCAAAGACCAAGCTTTGATCCGGAGTATAGCAACGTAGATCTGAAGATTTGATCCTCTCGAACTCCTACCTTTTATGATGCGGATGCTCGCCAAGAACCAGATCCAAACGTCCAAGTCTTCAAGCCTTCGAAAAACTCAAGCACAAGTTCTCAATCCGGCAGAGTTTCGGCTCTCCAAAAAGTCCTCCAAAAAGATGAATGACACCCCCTATTTATAGGCAACCAGATCTGTGCATTTTGCACAGATCTGGGCCGGCCACCTCAGGATGGCTCGGCTTTGCCCGAGCCACCTTGAGGTGGTTCGTTTTTTGCCGAGCCCCCTTGGGGTGTTTTCCGTCGTTTCCCATCTTCCAGTTCTGTATTCGATTTATCCGGACTTTGATTTGATAGTCCGGGTCTTTATTTGGCAGTAAATCCACCTTGATGTTTGAGTTCGAATCCGTTTTCTGGTTGGACGACTCGTTGACTTCCTGAACCGTTGGATTGGTTCCACACGCAAATGCATTCTGTTGCTTGCGTGCAATTCGTTGATCACGTCGCCTCGTCACCCGAACGTTCGTTGATTTGTTGAATTATCGTGCCGAGCTATGCTAAGGGACCTATAGACAATTTTATACGCCTACAGCACCGTCCAACACTTGGAAAGAGTTGAAGATACATGGAGAGGGGGCCGAACGCTTCCTCCGAAGGAAGAAGGCCGAGAGGAGCCAACCGATGGCTAATCCTCCGAACTCGAACTTCACCTCCCGTGGTAAGGGCAAGGCACCTGCAGCTGCTGTTGGTGCTAATCAAACGTCGCAACAACAACCCCGAATGCAGCAAAAGACTTCGGATCCGAAACTCCAAAAAGAGTATTCCTTTAAGGATGAAGACGTTCCAGCTATCTTCGAATCCCTCCTTGAAAACAACAAGATCAAGCTACCACCTATCGTAAATCAGGAGGAAGCTGACAATACTGCGGATCCAAAGTACTGTGCGTATCACAGTAGGATCCTTCATCCCACTAAGGATTGCTTTGGTCTCAAGAATAGCATCCAAACCTTGGTTGAAGCCGGCGTTATATCGCTCAATTAAGCCGAAGGAACACTCCGAAGAGTATACGAGTATAAACTGCTTCTCAAGACTCCGATAAGTATAAGAGTATAAACTGCTCCTTCCTACACTCCAAAAAGTATACGAGTATAAACTGCTTCTCGGTCATCCAACTAAATACAATGTTAAAACCGGTTTTGCAAAGGAAGCTGGGGGTGGATGATTTATGTAACGGGAAGTTCCCAGAGAATCTTATATTCTTAAGGATAAACCGAACATGTGTCTGAGGATAACGTACTCCTCGTTACACCCAGTTTTGCAAAGAAAGCTGGGGGTGGATAATTCATGTAACGGGAAGTTCTCGGAAGAATGTTAAATGTAATATTCTTAGGGATAACCCGATCATTATGAACAAAGTGATAAACACTAGACTCCTGTTATGATTTCCGAACACTCTTTTGCTGAGATGAGATTCGATCACTTCATTGGATTAATTTTCCCTCACAAAACTCTCATTGGTGTTTGACGACTCATAGTCTCCCACCACAGAATCCCCCACCGATCAGACTAATTGACGGTGGGGCCACCAAAATTCTTTCATGTTTAATCCATTCAAACTTTCACTATGTTCGTGCACTCAACACTTTCATGGTTAGAGTCCGGATATAATGCTTAGAAGTTTGATCTATCAATCCTTGATGAATTGTCAAACCCCTTCGTGTTAAGTCCTTATCACTTAACACCAGGAACCCCATTTGTGTGATTTGTACAAATCAATACTCCTACAGTAATTTGTACTCCCACTCTCACTTTTCACTTGGTCAAACCTTCCTATAATTAGGACCACATTCAAAATCCCCTCTCGATTCCTTCAAATGAACGAGAGGTCCATTTTCAAATCGAGCGATCAAACCTTCCTACAGTGAGGATCGTCTCAAACCTCTCATTCGGTCAAACCTTCCTATGGTTAGGGCCAAAACCAAGATCCCCTCTCGATTCCTCCAATGAACGAGAGGTCCAATTTCAAATCGAATGATCAAACTTTCTTATAGTTAGGATCACCTCAAACCCCCGCTTGGTCAAACCTTCCTACAGTTAAGACCAAAATCACTATTCACTCTCGATAAACGAGAAACCCACATTTAGTTCGATAATCAAACCTTCCGATAGTTAGGGTTATTCGAATCTTTTTGATTCTCGGAGTGGAGATCTCACTCTTAGTTCCGCCTTCCCGGATTCTTGAAGTGAAGATCTCACTTAGAGTTTCCTTTTGCAACTGGGGATAGAATATAAAATTCTTCCTCTTCAGCTTCGGGAGATAGAATATAAAATTCTTCCTCTCCCGCATCGGGTTCGTCTTTGCCCCAAGAGAAGACACCACTTTTTCAACTCCTAAAATCCGTGCTTCACATGCACGGAGAATTTTATCCCGAATCCTAAGTAGGGATAAGTCAACGCCTAACACGCGTTGCCGGTTTAGTCTTTTACTGATTGAAAAAGACACCAGAATCCAAGTCTGGGGCATTCATCCCGAAGCCTAAGTAGGGATGAGTCAGCGTTTAACCCGCGTTGCTGGGTGGTTCGTTCCCATGAAAACGACTGAGTCTACGTATTCAGTATCGTAGCAACAAAATCCATGCCTTTATGCATGGAGAATTTTATCCCGAATCCTAAGTAGGAATAAGTCAATGCCTAACACGCGTTGCCGGTTAGTCCTTAACCGTAAAAAGGACAAAAGCCCACATATTCGACATTGTGGTAGGTTGTTATTCATAACACCAAAATCCGTGCTTCACACGCACGGGGAATTTTATCCTGAATCCTAAGTAAGGATAAGTCAACGCCTAACACACGTTGCCGGTTTAGTCTTTTACCGATTGAAGAAGACACCAGAATTCTAGTCTGGGGACTTTTATCCCGAAGCCTAAGTAGGGATAAGTCAGCGTCTAACACATGTTGCCGGGTAGCCTATTCCCGTGATAATGGCAAAGTCTACGTATTCGAACCCGTAGCATCAAATCTAAGGGAGTTCATTCCTTTAGCACAACGTCACATGCGGAACGAACTTAAACAATCCGCATGCAAGCCCGATTCAAACGGTGATCGGTAAAGGCGCGTCAATCCGTTGAAGGCTGAGGATTTACCAAAAATCCTAAGTCTACGTCTGATACACGTTGCTGTTTAGTCTTTTCACAGGAGAAAGACGAAGTCTACGTATTCAATATCGTAGCACTAAAAGAGTTAACTCTTTTAACATAACGTTACATGCAGAATGGACTTAAACAATCTGCATGCTAGTCCGACTCAAACGGTAGTCGGTAAAGGCTTATCAAACCCGTTGATGGCTGAGAATTTACCAAAAATTCTATAAATGTGAGTCATTGACGTATCAGCTTCATTAGTTGGTCTCGTGACTTGAGCATCCAACAAATTCGGAATAAGATCCACACGTGCAGATGAATCAGCTTTAATAGTTGGTCTTGCAGCCCAATATTTAGGACTGTCACGTTCTAATGCCTTAAGAGCTTAAACTGTGTATACTCCAGCAAACGTACGAGTATAAACCGTGTTAACACCAATCAACGTGTTGCGATGAAAGTCAACGCTAATCAATACAAAACCCTAAGGCCAACGCCGAGCAACGCGTAGCCCTAGGTCAACGCCGGTCAACGCGTTGCGACAAAGATAATCAGTTCAAAGTCAACTCAATGACACGAGCCAAAACTAACTCACCAATTCTGATTCAAGACTTCGATAACGGTCAGACGATAAACGCAGCGCCGGAAGACCTTCATCTATTCGACAAAGCACTGGATAGACTGAAGGCTGAGGAAGTCAAGAATTGAAACAGTTCACAGGTCCTTTGACACCGACTAAAGGCGGGGGACTATCATATCCAAAGCATTCCAGACTTCTCTATAAAAGAATGAGTCTGAAATACTTTGGAGGGGGTATCTGTAGGCGTCTAAAAATGCCTATAGGTATCCACACACAGCTCGAGACGGAGAGAAGATGATGAACGTCGTTATCCGAGTCTAAGAGGATTATCTGTCGTCGAAAAGCGCATGAAGCGAAACGACGAACCAAGTGGCCTGCGTGCGTCAATCAACACGCGCATCAGCTCGCGCGCATCAATCAACACGCGCGCGTCAATCAGTTCGCCCGCGTTCAACGGTCAATCCCGCAACGAAGCGTGCAAGTCAACAAGATGATCAATCACGCGAAACGGGGGAAAACTACAAGTCCCGAAAAATCAAAAAGTCAGGAAACATACAAGTTCGGCTCAAAGCCAGAACACCAGAAGGTGACTCGACGGCCGAGCCACCATTTGGTGGCTCGGCCAAAACCGAGCCACCATTTAGTGGCCCGGCCAGGGCCGAGCCACGAGTGACTGTTCGGCCAAAATGTGATTTTTTAGTTCTATTGGTTCTTTCTGGATTTGGGGTTCCAACTGCTCTGATATTGTTGTTAGACAGTTTCTAACTGAAGATAGAGAGGATCCCTCGTTTTGATCCAAGAAAACCGCCAACTAAGCCTATAAATAGAGGCTCGGGTGTTCATTTTTAGAAGAGGACATCAAGAGGGCGAGGTGCTGCCGGTTTCTCAAGTGCATAGCCACGAATTTCAGAGAGGGTTAGCAGATCTTGGCGATCTCCTGTGCATAAAGAGTGGAGTTTGAGAGATCTGAGACCCGTCCCCTATTCCTCCGGATTTAAGCTTGGTCTTAAATCCCGAGAAGAGCCGTGGTTTTGCTTAGTCAAAATCATCGCTACTGCAATTACTTCCTTCGTGAAGTGAGAGCATTGATTATCCAACTTCTGCTAATCGGATCTGATCCGTGACGGTCCACGGATATTAACGTCCCCGGCACAGGCAAAGATCCCACGCAAGCAGCGGGTGATAAACGTCTGTTGCGCTGTTTGACAAGAGTTGTAATCTTTATTTTCATTGTGTAAAGGAGATCTTATAAAAAGATCGATTTTCTTTCTTTTTGAACTTATTGTAATAGCTGAAATTGTAATGAGTTCGTCACTAATTAAAATATCAACTTTTGACCCAAACACCAATCTGTATGATTAACTACTATACTACACACTAAATTAAATAATATCATACTTTGTACTAGGGAAATAAGCATTTGCCCATCTCTATAGGGAGTAGTTTATTACAATAACATAAGCCATTTCATCTATCAAAACTAATTCTTTCATAAAAATTTACTTCCGTTGTTAGTCTCTTCCCCCTTCCCATTTCTATGATCCTGCTCTAACGACTCCCACGGTGGGGATCGACAGGAGAGTTGTGAAGCCGTCTAAGTAGGTATTGGTTAGGGTTTTGAGAAGGAAGAAGAGGAAGTGGATGTTGCCGAAGGAGTCACGGAGAAGGAGGTAGGACACTGTGAATGGATTGTTGATGGCCCTTCTAGAAACTTGTAAGACGCAAATGTTATTGTAGAGGCAATAAAAATAGGCTAGGGTCTTAATGTCATCGGCAATGACGGGAACTGTGGAGGTTTTAGTAGGAATGGAGGTTGATAGGCATTTCGTTTGATGAAATGATAAAGGAATGAACGAGTAGAGACTGATGGAGTTTTTTTTTCTTTCTTTTTTTCCTTTTTTTTCGAAGAGGGAAATTGCATAGGGGAACTTTCTTGTGAAACTGGCGGTGGCATTGCCGTCAGCAAATTCGGGTACGCAGAAGAGGAGGAAGATCATGATGAGAAGAAATGGGTTTTGTTTAGGGCTTTTTTTGGTGGTAAGGGAGAGCAAGGAAGGGGACATTTTGGGGTTTTATGGAAAAAAAAAACAAAATACACTGATAGGGATAGATGTGAGCTTGGAAGGGGTTGATTGCTTATAAATTTTGATTTTAGGGTAGTAGGTTTATTGACTTAGTCTTGGTGTGAGGGGCGGATTTTTTTTTTTTTTCTTTTGTGGTGGTTGAGGGGGGGGGCTAGAAGCAATTTTCCCTTCTTTATATACTTTATATTTAGATTATTATTCCATTATTCCATACTTGTCTAATCCGAACAAAGTGTTAGTATAAAATTGCAATCCCCAATCCTCATCATAAATTTGAGCTTTTATGTAGTAGAAGTGGCTTTAAAATGATACCATAGCAACTAGATTAATTGTGCATGAAAATGATTATAACCTGTAGGGACATGTACGGGTACAAAAATATAGACTATCTGGAAGATACTTTAAGACTAAGAGCAGATTTAGTTATGTACAAACCATATTTACGAGCATCAGGCACTATTATTGTGCTTGATTGTTACATCTAACCTCTTATTAATATTATAAGATCAATATTTTTTTCATTTACATAAGATAAATATATAAGAAATAAATGTGAAGTGTAGAATATATATCCAAGAAGTGTATGTGAGTGTTCTAAATTAAAGCATGTATTATATACTTGAGTACATAGGCCCGAATAAACATGTGCATATAGTCAAGAAGTGTCCAAGAGGTTTGTGTATAGACACGGATCCGTGTCCGGTACGGGTACAGCTTTCTAATAGAAGTAGCCAGGTAGCATAGGCTCACAGAGATGTCAACAAACGAGTGTGAATGCAGTTTGCGACCGCGATGCATGTGTGAGAGCCTGCAAACTTCTAGGATACAAGAGTGGAAAATGCATAAGGAAAATCATCGGCAGCAAACTCTACTGCATGTGCTGCACCATCTTTTGCAAGATTTTGCCCGAAAAATTATTAAAATGTACTATACCTATGTAGATTTTGGCATGCATCAATAAAACAAAATATTGTAAGTTATATAGCAAAGTTCTAATACCATTTGGTTTTATTTTATTTTCTGTTACGTTATTTCTTGGAAGGGTAAATTTCACTAAAAATTTGGCGCATTTCACTTAAAACCCCTGTACTATGTTTATTCCACTAGATGCCCAAAAACTTTCCCATGAAACCTCCCAAGTTCACACGGTTAGTTTTAAACCTGCACTTGCCAAGCATGCGACTTCAATTGACCAAAATACCCCTCACTTGCTTCCAATGTTAGGAAATAATGAAACTTCAAGTTTTTTTTTCAGGGATGGTCTCATTATTCGAACTCGTTTAAGTGAAGAGATTTCTTTTTTGCAACTAATCAGGATATTGGGGTGGATTTTTTCTTTTAGGGTATTTGGGTAATTTGATGTTGAACAGTAACAAGTTTAGAGGGGTTATTTGAGATAACGTAAAACTTAGGGGTTTTAGTGGAAAGTTTTTTGAGTGTTTAGGGGAGTAAACAAAGTAATGGAGGGCTTAGTGGAAAACAGCCCAAACTTTTGCGGTTCTGTAAAATTTACCCTTCTTATATATATCTATAATCCAGCAGAGTTCATAACTTTTCCTACTTTTACTGCCCAGTTTACATGTAAAATTACTCCAATATCTCAATACCTTCTGGAAATACAAGTCTATGGTAACTTGTTATTTGCAACAACAAAAAGGCAACAAGCTTCTCCTATTTTTACTGACTGTACTACTGCATGCCCGTATATTCTGGTCATCTTCTCCTCTGTTTTCTTCAACACCATCAGTATTCATGTCTACTTCCTTGATCTCCAGGATCTCAACTCGTCTGTTGGTCAATTTTCGTAATTTTATCGCAACATCCTGAGGATTGAACGTCCCACTG
The DNA here is from genome assembly GCA_022839385.1 of Asparagus kiusianus. Lineage (NCBI taxonomy): Eukaryota > Viridiplantae > Streptophyta > Magnoliopsida > Asparagales > Asparagaceae > Asparagus > Asparagus kiusianus. Next base: position 16,565 of record BQKN01059924.1, read on the forward strand.
ACGCTTACCCTGTTATGCTTCTTCTCTATTAGATGACTATCCAATTCTGAAAACCAAACAAACAACCATAAATATGAAGTAACCATTAGAAGACTCTAAACACCTTGTAAAGAATCTAATTATAAAGGTAATTTTTTTTAAGAACCCCAAAAAAATTTTGGAAATGTTACTTAACCTCCAAAATTTTCACCTGAATCTATTTTCAGATAACCCCAACTTTTGGGGGTTATCTGAAAAAGTTTTGGGGATTTAGTGACATTTCCAAGCTTTTTTACGGTCATCTCAAGATGGACCAAATTTCTTGAGGGTTTTCTAAAAAAAATTATAACCCTCGATCCACGTAAGTTTAAAATTTTGTTGTGTTGGGAGACACAATAAAATGCACGAGAGCAATCATGATTCGAATTCCATTTAGCACACGCTTTTTATAGTGAGTTCCAAAAAGGAAATAGCTAAATAAGTAGTGTAGATTTCGACTCATTGGAGAAATGTATCTGGACATATTAGTATAAAATTATAATCTCAACTTTCATCATAATTTCAACGTTTTGCTTCAGTGAAAGAGAATTTAACAATATTGAAATAGACAATTCTAGCGTTTTCCGAAATGTCGTTATCAAAACCTACCATGCATCTTGAGGAGGGCTCCTCTGATCTTGCGATAGCAACCGCTGCAGTCAATGTTCATCCTCATAGTCATGCAGTAGAACTGCAAATGAGAGAAATAAGAGGAGGGGGAAAAAATTATTTCTGAAGACAAATGAGAAGGAAAACAAAAATTGTCTCGACTTGAACTTGCCTTGCCCGCCATAAAGTTCATTGAGCTAAGTCTCAATGACAGTGATGCATTCAGGAGTTTGAAAAGGTTTTGGATAGACGAAGAGAATAAGAAAGAATTGAGGAAACTGGGCATATGGATTCCTTTACCTCTTCCTGTCATTGAGGTCATCCTTTTTATGGGTTTCTTGCTGAGAATCTGATTCTGCTTAGTCTGCAGAGAAAAGTTATCTTTGAACTTTTCCATAAATTTGGGATTGCTTTTTCCTTGATTCATTGGTTTACTTTGTCTAAACAGAAAAATCTTGACTTCTCGAGGACAAATCTTCATTCCCCCCCAAAAGAAAAAAATCCCCCAAAAGAGCTTTATAGTTAATGTAACAAAATATTCACTAGCTTTCTATGGGTTACCTGCTAAATGCTAACACAATAATGCTGCTCCTTACCTTGACATGCAAACATACAGAAAAGTGTTAAGATAATGAGCGCAGCAGTGTGTTTTAAGATATGATTCTGGACTTTGGGGAGTTTTTGGTGCTCTATTGCAAAGTAGCATCTGGTTATGCAATAACATATAACATGTTGGGTAAAGAGATCCTCTAGGGACCTAAATATAAAATCCAACATGAAGAAGGAAGATCCAGATAGTATAAAACATAGATTTTGAAGTTTGTAATTCCACTGCCACCTTACTTTACGATACGATTTGTCCCAAACCGTAACCTGACCCTAAATCAAGAGTTCCTAAGTCAAGAGTTCCACTGCCACCTTACTTTACAATATTTTACGACACGTTGGATTGGATGGTAATTCATTTTAAGGATAAATTACAAGAGCAATATCACACGTCCTTATCCTCTAGAATTCTGAATGTTCAATTAGGGAGCAAAATTATGCACACCGTGACACATGCTAGAATTGATAGGGACAATGATTAAAATACACGTTAACTTGTTATTTGAATAGATCTGTTCGCATAAGCACAAGCACAAGGCTAAAGACAGAAATCAGACCTGTCACCAGAAAACACAAGAGAAGGAGATAAACTGCATTGAGAATCAGCAATGTGCGTATCAGTAAAATCAGTTGGAAGAACTAAAGCATTGAGAACTCTAACCATTATCTATTCTACACAGAAATATCTACAGCATTTACCCTTGCATGTTTAAATCCCTGCAAGTACCTAGAAAGAACAAAATTGTGGGAATGCAAAAAAAAAAACCCACATTATGGTCACTGGGACAAGACCAAGCTAGAACAAAGAGACATAGATGTAACAAGCATAGGATCAGTTCTTCCAATCTTACAGTTACTGTTATCAATAACCGGTAAAGTTTTAGGTAGCAAAAGCTCGCTGTATGCATCAGATACGGCTTCTATGTCCTCTTGGATGCTGCTACTGCTTCCACTATTGCATTCTCTTTTCCCATTTGAGCTCTCTTTATGTAACTCCCTTGATCTCCTTCTTTTCCTCGATGAACTCCATTTCAAGCTCTCGAGGTTGCAGACTTCAGAAAGGTTAGGAACAGAGGCTCTTTTCCCTGTTTCTGGGGATTGATCAAAAGACATATCAGCTAGTAATGATTTAGCCACATTGTGGTGATCCTTCAATTGATTCCACTTATTGTCTACCCAGTCTAGTGATGGTCTCAAATCACCAATTCCAAATGTAGAATCTCTCCTCTCCCCTGGAATATATCTCGAAAGTCAGGAAACAAAGAAAAGGTCACTTTATACCTGTATAAAATTAGTAACGATTATTTCGATATTAGAACCTCAAATCTTTCATATTTTGAGATTAGTTCCCTAAATCACTAAAAATGCTATTAGGATCCCGAATCATATAATAAGATGTTTGATATTGGTCCTTGGTCACAAAATCCTTCAATCTGTCAAGCATGGCTCACTTACTACATAACTGTGGATGGGCAGCTGGGCAGCTATCAAACTAACCTCATCCTACCCCCTTTATCTTTCCAGAAGCGTATTCACCCTCTCCGCTCCCAAAACCAACACCAAAAATCCTTCTCCCCAAATTAGGGTTGGGATTCTATTAGAATGGATATAACTAGCATTCCATCACAAGAAGTTAAAGTTGAAGGAATATTCCCTCCAATTCAAACAGGTTCTAACTGGGGGGACTAATTCCTAGAAACTTGTATAATTTGGGGTCCTAATAGCAATTTCAACAATTTGGGGGACTAATCTTAAAATATGAAATATTTGAGGGGCTATACTGGAAATAACCCAATTAGCAAAGGCAAATAAATACCTAGGAAATAAACTCGAAGTTTTCCTTCTGCTTCTTCGCGGATAACAATTCCCTCCCACCAACCATCATGCCACCATGCATCTACAATAGAGCCAACATCGAGGTTACTGGAATCCTTGCTGCTATTTGAGGGGTAAGGACGAACAACCAGTCTACCATGCAATCGGATGCCCAATTTGTCTGGAGATGCGATTCGTGATGCCAAGACCCATTCCTACATAAGGATATTATTCGAAAGAATCAGACATAGTGATATATCTTGATACATATGTACAAATATAAACATGCATTTGAAAATATCACCAGATGACTAAAAGAGAGAAGAATTTAGCACGAACCAAGAGAATAGGTTGATTGACATGAATTGATTATCCTCTATGATAGTAGATAGAGTGGAGAGCTCTGCAACGCGAGCTGAATGTTACTTTCAGATGTTCTCTATATTTGTCACAGAACAACTACATAGAATTTATCATAAGCTATCTTGAGGAGAAGCACACTGCAATATCACACAATGTCAAGTATACAATGGTGATGACATGATGTGAAGGATGTACTTTGATTCTACCCACTTAGCACCTGTGATATTAGAGATTCTACCCACTTAGCACCTGTGATATTAGAGATTTTTCTCTTTTTGGTTTGAGGGATCGGACTTTATGAGAGTCTATAGACTAATTTGAGCTTCATCAATAATACATAAAAGGGCTCTAGATGTTCACATCATTTTGTCCGTCCACATGGTTTTTTTCCCCTCCATTCTAGCCCGATGTCTGTCCACATGGGTTTTTTTTTCCTCTCTATTCTAAACCGACTGTGGTTGAGGGATAGGAAGAGATGGTGCTGTCTGGTTTAATAACTAGTAGCGCATATGGCTAGTCAAAGAAATAAATGGTCATACAACAATTATGGAAAGAAGAATAATCTACATTCCTAACATTTTAAGAAATCATGGTTGTATCAAAGGTGACAAATAACCTACCTCTAACTTTCTAGTATCATCAGCATCTTGGACATCCTCATAGCGAACCTTCACCCTATCATGCCGCCTTTTGAGAACCACACAACGGAACCAACATCCTCTGATGCCACTATCTTGAGAGAGCACCTCAACATAGCACCCAGGATCCAGATGTCTTTGCTGTTGAACAAGCTTCAGCTTCAGTAACTCTCTCCTCGTCAAAGAGGGTTCAGAGGAAGTCCTCACGTGCTTTTCCCTACCGCTACCTGAAATGCTTGTACTTCTATGACTTCCATTGCCACCACGTGTTATTTTCAACCGCAGCTTTAGTGCAGTGTCCGGAGTTGCATATAAGGATCTAAGCAACTCCTGTTTCCAATAACCTTGGACTTGTGTGACGTCAAAAGGCTTAACCTCACCATTGTCAATCTGTCTTCGACACAAATATGGCTGCCAGGAGCCAAATCTTTTTCTATCCTCTTTCTGATACCTGTCAAAGTCTTGGACACCAAGTACAGTAGCCAATCCATCTATGCACTCAATGCTGAAATCTTGAAGACAAAGAGAAAAGAAAATCTCTTTGTCGTTAGTGTCAGAAGGCAAAACAATACCAACCTCATCAATCTTATGAAACCAGCGTACCAAAACCATTTTGTTAGACTTTGCGTCTTCATATAGATCTTCCACATATGCAACAAGCCTCTTGTACTCTTCACCCATTATGTAGATGAAGTCGTTGACCTGTTACAAGTAGCATATGATATGATTAGTTACACTTAAAACAGATTAACTTGAAACTCAATTAAAAGACTCCTCATAAAAGAACTTACCGAGATTGTCACTCCACTTCGGCAAAAGAATCGATAATGCTTTCTTTTCTTCTTGCAATCCCAAGAATGACCTAACCATGAAAATTCTTTAGAAAGGGGTCCCATGGTCCATGAGGAAAGGCCCTAAATGAACCAAAAAGAGAGAAATCAGAGGGAAGGAAATGGGTGTGCTGGTTGAATTCAATTGCCTAGATAAACTATAGCAGTAAGCTTAATTAGTGGAAATAAACAATTAGGTTTTGTTTCGTCACCCTACCTTTGGTATAGTAGAAGGTTCAGCATCATCCGCAAATCTATCATCCATAGGCAAGAATGTGCAAGGTATATTATCTGCACAAAGAAAAAATATTGTCAAAAATAAGCTTAAAACAAGTAATTTGAGAATGGAAATACAAATTTCCAACAATGTGTGAAATATGACTAAGGTAGGTCATTTCTATCATAATCATTATTACTCCACCATCAATCCACTTAGCTATAAATTAGAAGCGAATATGTTTGACATTTTTATTTCATTTTTAATTTCAGGTTGCCGCTTATATACTTTTATCTTTATATTGTAGTATCTTTATATATCAGCCTGTTCTAATGCTCTTCGAATTTTTTTGAGAATTTCTGTGGGGTAGAATGATAGTGTTCGTACTTTAATAGATTATGCCACACAGTAATTCATGCTCTATTTCATCAATCTACAGAAAATGTTATATATATATATAGAATGTGAGACTTAACCTAATAGGGGGGGAACCACATACACAAAGTAGAAGCTAACCTTTTTGAACCTTGATAACATCCAAGTCAAAGTTAAATATTTTTTTACTATCCAAAGTTTTAAAAATGGTGTTAATTGTCAACGACAGATAGCTCAATAATAATGTTGATACGGTGGTAAATACTTGAGAGCATTTCTTTGGAATATTTTCACCAAACTTCGAAGTAACACTTTCAAAACTTGAATATGTTTTCCCTGTGTGAGGGTGTTAATTTGTTTGGGCCCAAAAATAATTGTCATAGACAGATATCTAAATCATATCTATATCATAGTAAATTAAAATTTAGCCCCAAATGGCCATCATATTTTAATTTTATTCTACACCAAACTTTAAAGAGAATAGCATTAGAATATTTTTTTAAATGATTAGTTTTTTTAGAAATGATTAAACTATGGGTGATGAATAATCCATGAGTTTGTTATGATCAAATGGCAAATAACCCTTCATCTTTATCTTCAGTTAACATTTATTACCCCTTAACTTGTATGCCAGCATTTATCATCAGTAATTGGTAAGGAGAGGGAAGTTATCTACAATTTATCCTTCTCGAACAGCAAGCAAGATGAACCTAAATGTTTAAATTGGGTTATTTGCACTTAAATACCCAAATATTACACTTTTCTAACCAAAGAAGTTTAGTTTTCATGCCCCCTCTTAAATATTTTTCAGTTAGGGTGAAAGATCATAATCCTCAATTGTATGATTTGAGTGCACATAGCTTCAAAAAATATGAAGCATATGCAAATTAGAACAAGTAAAGAACCTCTAGGTTTGGAAGCAATCCTTGTATTGTATAGAGCAAACATCTTGATCTATCAGTCTATTCGAACTTATACTCAGAGTCAGGTGCATTATGATTCAATTAAGTATTTGACTATGTGCAATGCATGTGCATTCCACCTAGTAAACAAAAGAAGAAATCTACTTAAAATTGAAATGAAATATGGCAACAGAACCTACAAAATTTTCAAGGTGCTGCCTTAATTTCTTTCTGATTTATGTGAAACCCAAATTACCAAAGTTCTCAAACCTTAAGTAAGAAAAGGAAAACTTTGGGGCGAAACAATATTCAGCATTTTAGCTAGTTTCTCCCTAGCCAATCAAACAACACATATCAGAAATACAACAAAATTGGAAAAAGAAATTCGAATAAAATAACAGATTCATAAGAACACCCCAAGTTCTTTCCAATAAAGTTATCTTTGATCTAGAAAGCATAGAAGCTATACGACAAATCAAATTCGCTTGCGTAGTGAGAGAGAATTTAATTTGAAAAACAAATTGACAGGTCATTTAATTACCTGTATCTACAGACTAAAATTAATCAATTCTTCACATAGATGATTTGGGAGAAAGAAAATGGGGAAAATCTAAATCTTTAGGCTTGATGCTTTGGAAAACAAAACCCCGTATTTCCCCATCATTCAAACGCAACTGAATCAAAAAAGAAGAAGAACCAAACAAAACATTCATAATCCTTGGTTCAAAGCCAGGTAAAAAGCCAACGCTAAATAATAATTCACCTGATTCAGCAAATCCCTACTTAATCCATCCTTAAAGCTCTCAAAACCGCAAAAGTAATTTTCCGAGGCTAAAAGGATGACTACAAATCCATCAACGGGGGGAAAACCAGAAACCTTAAAAAAAGATCAACTCAAAATCGATAACCCATCATTAACCATGAGCAATTCTAGAAAACAAATCGGCCAGAATCAGCAAATCCCAAATTTCCCCATCCCTGACCACAAAAAGCAATCTTTCGGAAAATAAACAAGACAAAACAACAAAATAACAAATTTTCCAGGCAAAAATGCTAATTAATCATCAGGACAAAAAAAAATCATATTTTCTCACCGGAAACAATCGAACCCAGCCAATAGATAAGCTCCCTCCTCGATTTCCACTTCATGCGCTCACCAAAATCCCTAACCCCAAAATCCAACGCCGACGAAGGCGAATAAGAACCGTAAGACTCCGACGAAGAACCGCTGCTCGACGCCGCCGACATCATCGCCGAGAACTGCGTCGTGACAACGTAGCTCATGTGCCTCAAGCTCTTCTCTCTGCCAACAACCGCCAAAAACCTTTTCCCCTCTCGATTTCTCAAATAGTAGTGAACAAGACGCCGCCCTTTGTCGTTTGAGATCACTTTCTCTTCCCAGCTCACGAACGCCATGGCCCTAATCCTAACCCTAGATGGCCCTAATCTTAACCCTAGCCGCAAAAAAAATCGAATCTTTCTATTGCTTCCTTATTTTATGCGAGGGAGGAAGGAAAAAGGACGAGATGAAGAGGGGAGAGGGAAGATTTGGAGGTCGGGGAATCGACGGCGGAGATTTTGTTTGTGATTGGCACGTTTAAGCCGGCGGAACCGCGTCGAAGCTACCTCTATTTAATAGCTAATTATCCTGTAAATACCTTGTATTTTCCTCTATTTTGCACCTATATGCCATCACATTTTTTTCGCAGAAATCGTATGCAGTTTGATTTCTAAAAGTTTCCCTTTAATAATTAATAATCTATGTTATGCAAACGTGAAAATTTAGCTTGGAGTTTACTCATGTGATACTCATAAGCTAATTATAAACCTTTTTATCTTTAATGTTTGTTAAACATAATCTAATCTTATTTTAAATCTATCTAAGTTATATCTTAAAATATAATTATAGTGGTTTTAACAAAAAAAAATTAACAATTATTAAGAGCTAAAAAGTTGTAAATTAGTTCATAAGTGTCACATGAGAAAATTTAGAGTAAAGCTCTCACGTTTAGAATATATTAAAGTGCAAACTTTAGAAACTTATAATATATAAATGTTGTCAAAAATAAGTGAGGGTACATAAGTATAAAGTACTAGGGTGACTTTGGATAGCTTTTTTAAATAGGGGAAAGAAGGGGTTAGGAGTTTGGTTATACTTTTTAGTAAAAGTTGAGGGAAGAATTAGAATGGTTTAAAAAGAACAAATTTCTTATTTTCTTAACCTTTCTAAAGTAAACAGATTGGGAGGGGAAATGTTGGATTTTAAGTGAATTTGTCCATTCTATTCCTATTTTCAACTCTAAACAAATATAAATTAGATCAACCATTCTCCATCCCTCTTCATTTCCTAATTGTCTATCAAATATAATTAGTTTCATCATACTCTATTCCTCTTCTTCTTGTCCCTTTGAGTTTAGTTCAATCATCCCCCTCTCCTCTCCTCCTCTGGCTCTATGTTGGGGGGACTTTCATTAATATATTTAAGTGCTCATCAGTCATATTTAATCAAGGGGTATTTTCACAAAACCCTTAAACATTGCGTGTTTTACACATAAACTCTCTAAAAAAAATTTGTTTAAGTAGCTGTTAGTTTCGCAGTAAGCCAAGGAAATGGGGGTCAGAGGAAAATGATTCCCCTCTGACACTTATTTTCCTAGTTTGCTTGGAAAAAAAGTGAAAAGAGTGTGTATGGGACCCACACTCAGAGATGCTATTAATGTAGCAGGTCCCACTAAACTGAAAGCCCGTTTCGAATTGATTTGAGAGGACATAGAGGGTGTTTGGGAGGACTTATTTTTTGAAGCTTATCAATTATTCTAGCTTATAATGGCTCTTAGTTTTTTTTGATAAAAATACTATAAAAATTGTTTGAGTATAATAGTAATTTGCTTGGTCAAACATACTCTTTTTAAGTGAGCTTATAACCTAGTTTTTTAAAAGCTGAGCTATACTAGCTTTTCAAAATGGGACTTGTAAGCTTTCTTACTAATTATAGGTGGGTTTGGGTAGTAGTTGGAGCATCATGTTATCCTCACTACATCTAAAATCCAAAAGACTTGTTGGGTTTGATGTTGTTGAAATATCAAAAGGTTGTTGCAACAATAAAATAAGTCAAAAATAGAGGTGCTGGAACGACACTCAATTGTAAGAGTGTTACAACACCATGAATTGAACACCATTAAACATTTGTTGTTCTAACCCCCTCCAACCAAACCTACCTTATATGTGCATTTTAATGTTCAATTTTGCCATACGTGGAGTTCGAGTTTTTCTTATTGAATTTTATCTAGGGTTATTGTTTTTAGACACATTTGTTTACTCAACTTTATCTTTAAATCCAAGCATTATGTTTTGTATCTTTAGGCCTAACTCTCTTTTTGTATTTATCTTTAAACCCAATCTCCAAAATACAATACTTAAAAACTTGTATTTATACAGAAACAGTGTAAAGATCCCAAAATACCCCTTTCATTGGCCCATATAAACCCAATTCCCTCTCCTCATTTGCCCCTTTTTTAATTTCAGCCCTAATTGAAAAACGAAAAATCCCCCTTATCGTGATCGTCGCCGTTGTCGTCGCCCACCGTCGTCCCTGTTGCCCGCCGTCGTCATCGTCGCCTGCCGCCATCTCTCGTCGCTTGTCTCCCTTTGTCATTGCCGTCGCCTGACTCCGTCGCTCGGAGCCCGCTCGGTGCCCGTCACCTTGGCCGTTGTCCGTCACCCACGTGTCGCCCTTGTACGTCACCCGCCACCGTCACAGTCCTTGGAGGTATGCTCTAAGATTGTAATCTCATACTAAATCTAAGATTTATTTTGTTGGGATTTATTTTGTTGATATTTATTTTGCTCGGGTTTGAGGAATCAAAGAAGGGTTGTTGTGACACTGGAGAGTTTGAACGTTGGCCATCGTGTAATAAAAAATAGTTATGTGTCCTGATGATTCAAAGTTTGTATTTTGGGATAGTTTTCATCTTACAGGGAAAGCATATGAGGCTCTAGTGGATGGGCTCCTTCAAGAAGTACTGGGGAAGTTTTATGAATAAAACATTTTTATGTTGTATTATTTGTTGGTAAAATATTTATTTATCGTAATACTATTATTTGTTGCTTCTCCTAATTCCAAACTTTGTTCCATGGATCAAGGTACTACAGTTACTATGTTTTAATTTTTATAATAGTAAAGGCTAAGGCGCAGTTCCCCCCTAAATAATAGTAATAAAGAACACAACCACCCGTAAATATATTAGTAGTAAGTGTAATTATTTGACACCCTCAATTGCATTTTTTGCCTCATATCGAAAATAACAACTCAAATCAAAAACTCAATTGAGTTCACGGACTTGTCGCACTATTTTAGCATGTGATGTAAATGGCATATGTAAACACGACATGGACCTTTCGTTTGTTATGTAGAGAAGGATACATTGCTGCTAAAGTCAGATTTTCCAATAGGCAGGAATATGTTCAATTACATCCTCTAGCAAAAAGCTCAACTATGATGAAACAATACAGTACTATGGAATAGAAATATTCATTCAGTTCATATAGTTGTCAGGCTTCTTTTCATTGAGATGTATCATTTTAATGAAATAGAACATATTCCAGATGCTTGGAATTTGGACATTACTTCTTGTCAGGAGATAGAAAGTGTTGACGTACCTCAACAACGTGGGTTAGTGTATTCGACTTATTCATATGTTGTTGTTTTTTCGTATGTGCTAACACATAGAAACTATATATTGTGGGTCAAGAGTGTTATATTGATATTGCAAACATTTGAACTTACAATAGCTTGGATTGCGGGGAGTTCTTGATGGCATACATGTTTAGCCTCATTTCCAGTCAACCAATTTTAATTGACCAAAAGGATTGTGCAAGACATAGAGCTCGTATCATTGCTCTAGACATAGAGCTCGTATCGTTGCTTTATTTCTATCTGAAGGTATATTTTCCATAAGTGTAATGTTCATTGAACCACTTATATTCAGTGTATTGTTCTTTTGATCTGCTTATATTTTGATTTCAGGATATCAACGTAATCCTGAAGACCAATTCCCCGGATGCTAGATGCCAAATGTGATATCCAATATTTTTTGTGTGTATAAATATATGTTTGGAAATTGATTTGTAAAGTATTTGTATAAATATATGTTTGTCAGTATGAAACCTGTGGGACTGCTGTTGGAATTGGTTATGTAAAGTTCCGCCATAATTTTGGGGCGTTGTATATAGTTTGTCAATTGCATTCTTTGGTTAAATTACTGATATTTTGTGGCTTATGTGGTAGATTTGATGATAGATAGATTCTAATCTATTTCTTTGTATTGCGAACATTTTTGATTGATGACAAGCTGAGGAGTTGTAAGGACAATGAATTTTAATACTAGTTAAAATAATTTTCTAGTATTTTAAAATATTTAATTATGATTTTTAAAAGAGTATTTATATTTTTCTAGAATTTCTATAATTTTCTATGATTTAAAGTCTAAGTTCTATATTTATTTATTTAAATGATTTAAATATTTATAAATTTATTTAGTGTAAAAAAAATTTCTAAAATTTATCTGTTGGGTTACCGATACTATTATGTATCATTTTGAATAATATGTGGTATTATTATTATTATTACGTATATTTTCGTATAATACGTTGTATTATTAATTTCATATTATTTGTATAATTTGTTGAATTATTTCTACTGTTGCATATTATCGGTTGTAATACTACAACTGGTACGTTTTACTGTGTATATATAATTATACCCTAATTATTTGATTTTAAATGTAAGTAAATATATTTTATTATTAATTATTCTCGTTTAATTGTACAATATGTGTATATTTCGACTATTTCGTATCAACTGTTGTATTAACACAACATGAACGTTTTTATTTGTAGATAATTATTCCATAATTATTTTGATAAGTATCCGTAATCATTTTATTTTAATTTATTTTTGTTTTAAACCCTAACCTAAACCCTAATTTATATATATATATATATATATATATATAAAAAGTGTTCCTAAGGTGACGCCTTAGATAATCATCTAAGGACGCGGTCTAAAATCACATGATTGGGCTATATTATGAATGATCCACTCCGTTGAACTTGATCTACATATTCTAAAACCCCATACACCAAGTTTGGGGTGAACCCGTCGTCATTTGACCCTTCATCCACTCGTATCAATTTTAACGGTTTCGAATTAATAGAACTTTTCACATGGCTTGACGAAGGGTCAAACGACGATGGATTCACCTCAAACTTGGTGTGTTAGGGTTTTAGAATATGTAAATCAAGTTCAACAGAACGGGTCATCCACAATGTAGCTCAATCATGTGATTTTAGGCCGCGTCCTTAGATGATTATCTAAGGCGTCACCTTAGGA